>JAHZMZ010001632.1:0-21007 GCA_027743805.1 Lepidocyrtoides sp. E14
GGAACGAAATGTCGAGAAATATTACACTGAGTGTAGTTTATGCACGCTATATTATTTGAATTACTTGAAATGGATTCTCAACTCATGTTTTGCGAATTAGTCTCGTTATTCAGTGAAAAAAATATGGAGGAGGAGGAGGAGGATAGAATAAAGAAAGAATATAAAAGCCAATAATATTATTAGACTACACAACATAAACATGGAATGGCAACAATACCACCACCACCACCACTACTATTTTCTCTAGTACACTTTCATGCACACACAGTGCTTATTAAGGCAGCTTATTTTCCAAAAGGACGAAAGAATACAAAATGAAGTACAATAGGATAATACAACATTGTAATAAGCAGCACACGCACGCAGACAGGCAGACAGACACCACACTTAAAGAAAGGCATAGACAGTGTTGAGAAAGCCAAGATTGGAAATAACACATGGACAAAATATCCTCATCTGATTATGCCCAGAAGTAAGTGTAATAAAATGGTAACGAAAGGGGTGAAAGGGTCGGTGACTGGTTAAGAGAAAGAAGAAAAATAAGCAATAATAGTGGTGAGTAGTAGTTGTAGTAGTCGTCGTCGCAGAATTAATGTTATATATTGTTGCTTTTTGCATGAGAAATGTACTTTGTGATGAAAAAATGAGAGAGAAAAAGGAGAAAGAGTAAGTAGCAATGTGAGCCATTATTATATCTAAAGCTGTTAGAGTTTTCTGGTGGTGGTGGATATTAATGTTTTTCTTGTATGTTCTTCCATTACCCTACAAAGAAAACGAGAATGATTCTTCTTCTTCTTTTCTGTTACTGCCACCACTAGATTCCACTTAAAAACCCGAGATCACAAAAGGAGAACATACCCAAGACAATAAATGAATTTCGCGTGGAAAATCCATCTATGCTTATGAATGGATCTATTCTTATTCTTAGTTTTTTTGGGTTACGTTATGGCCACTCTAAATTGCATCTGTGTCTTTTTCCTTTTTTTCATTCTATAGGGGCTTCGGTTTCTCCTTTATTTTTGAAAAGTAGATGAAAGAGAGAAATAAAAGAAGAGAAGAAAAAAATATTTTTATCGCAATAAAAGTTGTGTGCCCAGTCATTTTGAGGTTATTGCATAATTGTTTTCAAACTTATAGCAAAATTATGCATTATTGCTGGAAAAAATAGCAGCATAAAATAGGATACTCGTTGGATACTTTTTTTTCGTAGAAAAGAATGAAGACTTACTTTGCAATTTCATGGTAGTGGTGAAGACTTTTCTGTAGTGGTGGTAGTAGTTTGTTTGTTTGTTTTCGTAGTAGTGGAGTAAAAATGGATGTAATGGCTCAAGTTTCTTTACTTGTCGTCTTGCCTCTTGCTTTGCATATTACAAAACTCTTAAACAGAAAAAAAGTCAGCAAGTTTAAATAATGAGACTACTACAGAACCTAACCGCTTTGCCACAAATACTAATAATTATGCAAGAATATATAGATTNATTACAAAACTCTTAAACAGAAAAAAGTCAGCAAGTTTAAATAATGAGACTACTACAGAACCTAACCGCTTTGCCACAAATACTAATAATTATGCAAGAATATATAGATTACATTTCATGCTACTTGAAAATTTTCACATTTTCATAATAAGATAACCATACCAAGAATCATGCTAATTATTTAGTCATCTTTAAGATATTTAGATAACCACAATAATGTTCTACACGAGCAATTTTGTGTTTAAAAATAAAATCTAATTTTGAAGAAACGGAAAGAAAACTTGAAATGTAGTCTAGTCTCAAGTAGTTTTTGTTAAAACACTTCTCTCAAAGTCGGTCTGGCTGCTTGTGAAACAATTTTGTGTTTAAAAAGAAAATCTAATTTTGAAGAAACGGAAAGAAAACTTGAAATGTAGTCTAGTCTCAAGTAGTTTTTGTTAAAACACTTCTCTCAAAGTCGGTCTGGCTGCTTGTGAATATCCAGTGCCCTTTCTATTTTCACCAGAGAGAGAGAGAGGCTAACAAACTTTTAAAGATGTTTTTTTCCCTCTGTAGTAGCTGAGTACGCCAGTATCATCATCACCACTGTTGATGCGTTGCGTAAAGTTGCAGAGGGATGCCTAAATAAACATTCCTCTTTAAGACGGGCTGAGAATGGATATCATGTTAATTTGAAAAACTACAACGGATGCATGTTTCGTGAAGTGAGGAAATACTTTCATCAAGCCTTGTACTACCGCACACACAAAAACTGAGAAGCTGTAACTTTTTTCTAGCTTCTTCAGTAAATATATTATATTTGCCAGTGAGAAATTCTCAGCTTAAGAAAAGTAGCTTCTAGGTATTTCTACTTACGTTGTGTGTGTGTGTAAGTTGATAGATTATATAATTCGGTTGGTAAAGTAAGCTAGACGCATGGTGATCTGAGAAAACTGTACAAACCATAACAGCAGCTAATTTACATGTTTAAAAAGTACCCAGCCGGATCTTAAGGTAGCTTATTTATACCATTCATTTCTTTTTTTATAAGCTGAGGAAAGACAACCAGTTTCAATGAGCAGAAGAGTAGAAAGAAATGCGTAAGCAGGCATTCATATATTATACATTGTGTAATATTAGTGCTGACTTTGCTGACTGAAGAGAATTCATTGTATTCCTCTCACTGTCTCAACTGCTCTCGTGCAAAACTGTTACTACTTCTGCACTTACTTCCTACTTTCTCCATCACAATGTACCAACGTGGAATAAGTATAATAAGTTCTTGGGGAAAGTTTCCTGAAGGGAGATTGCAAACTTTCACTTGATATTGTCGAGCTGCTTTTTAAAACTCAAATTATGAACCTCGTAATGTCACTTAAGTAAGAGATAACTGAGCAAAGTTGAGCATCTCCTGATCCCACCTCGCTAGCCCTGGCTATCTCTAGCTAGCTAAAATGTTTTTCATAGTTTTTGACAGTTTTTTTTCTCCCATTCTTTTACTTCTTTTTTTTGTACTTTTCTCTACAACATAAAAAATATAAAAAATTTAGTTGAGAAACGTAATATGGCAAGTTTCTAACAATGAACATAATAAAATATTCATGTATCGTTTGAACCAGCATTGCGTACTAGTACAAACCTATACATTTTTATACCTACGTATGTACACTTTCAAGAGAATATCATTATAATAATTTTGCTTCATGCCCCAGAAAAAAATATTATTCAATCTGTGTGTAAAACAGCATAATATGTAAGTTGAGTTGACTAGGAAAAAAAGAAAGAGAGCGAGTCGAGAATTCATTTCTTTAGATGTCAAGCAAGTTTTTCTCTTCCTTAAAAAATTATGTAATCTACTGCTGCAAAGTTGAATGTAAGAGACACAGAAAGATTGAGAAAAAAACACAACTGCTGCTGCCATTGCGACTTTTCCTGCAATTGGTCAAGTCACTGGAACAAAAGGAAAAAGGTAGACTTTAATAATAATGGCAGAATGGAGTACGCACATTTGATAATATAACATATGAAGTCATCCTTACAATTTCGCAGTCATCCATGTACTCTGTTTCAGCTTGACTATGATTTGTATTATTATCCATTTAAAATAGTTATAATGTCTACTGAAATGAAATGGATTACAATTGTTTTTATTTTGTGTGTAGGTTGACTATAATAAGTGTATGTGCGCATCACATATCATCTAAAGACTACAGCAGTAGACGCAGTTTAAACGCCACGTGTGGAAGCATCAAGCGTAACAGAACCGTTTCCGCAGCATGCATGCATACGTACACACGTATCGCCAAAATTTATGCATGTACATCATTCATTATACATTCAAATAAATCATCATGCAAAGTGTTCGTGACTTGGATTTTGCTGTCTTCCTTCCTTCCTATTGCCTTTCTTCTTTTTGGAGACAAAAACTGGGTTTGACGTTTATCAGAGAGAGAGGAAGGTGAAACGCTAGGAAGTTGAAATGGATGAATTATCTGCTTCCAAGAAAGACAAGAGAGAAGAGAGGGAGAGAGGTACTGCGTATAAAACGCAATTTTGTTTGTGCACAGATATTGTACTTACATACACGCGTGGGCTGTCCTATGATATATGTTTACCACCCTTCGTGTTGTGCAGTAATCATCCCGTCTGTTACATAAACTATTGCGTATAATAAACATTGTCTACACACAGAATAGACCTGCTGAGGTAATTTAAGCTTTACTCGCGCACTACTGCATAGTACACAAAGGAGATTGTGCCAAAGGAATCTACTAACAAAAGTGCCAGGCGTAGAAAAATCTTGACAATTTTTTTCCTTCTCTGAAAATGTAGTCTTTATTGCTTTGTGGAAAGCTTGCGTGTGACAGGTGAAAGTGTACAAGTAATGTACACATTGTAGGTACACAGTTATATTGTAGAAAATGACAATAATGATAAGGACAAAAAGGAATGACGACGACGAAGACAACGATGTTGGTAATGACGGTCTGGTGACACAATGATGATATGAAGGTGATGAGACCTGTCAAAACTCCCTTACACTTTTGCGCTTTCCCTATGTGTGGTGATATCTATAAAAATAGAACGTTTGTGTAATATGCCATCAAGTGAAGTAACGAGACATGGAGAGAAAATATGGATACTATGTTTGTCCTTGTGTGTGCTATATAGAGAAAAAGACGATGATGTGACAAAACGATAAAATGGGAGGAAGGTGAATTCATGCACGCCATTAATGGTTAATTCAAGTCCTTCCTTTGTAGAAGTTAGCATATACGCCTACCACTCATATAATTGTCTGTTGTAATACCACCAAAGACAATTTTTTTCTTTGTGTCTGTCACCTCTCTTTTACCTTCTGTTCCTCTCTCTCTCAGGCAATCATCACCAATGGTGGTAGTAGTAGTAGTAGAAGTAGTGATGATGATGATTGCACTTGCTAGCAGGCAATATCACATTTTCTCTCGTTTTTCACAATTTCAATGCTTCTTCTTCGTCCAATATTACCAAAAAAACATATGGTTCTCTCTCTTTCTCTCTAGCACCATTAACCTCCAATGTCACTGTAGCATTTTGAGAAGGAGAAGACGAGAAGAGGACGAGGATGATAATGACAATGAGAAAATATCATCTTGCCTCTTGCTGGAAAGAAACGAATAACGTCTTAATTCTCGTTTCCGTCAAAGAGATACTATAGGATGGATTCACTCACACAAGCTCCAAACCAAACATCATTCTACTCACTTCAACAAGCAAATACCATATCGCTCCCTTTTAAATGTTGCCAGTAAGTCCCATTACTTATACTGCACAAGATCATTAGGTTATGTACCATAACTGGATGTCTTTGTGAAATAACTCTTTTGCAAGTTGCAGGATCCCCCTCTTTTCTTTTCCCTTTTCATATTCACTTCATTCACAACACACGTACATAAATACATACATACGTGCATTATTTGCTACTACTCTATGATGAAACGGGCCAGCGAGCACTAAGTATTCTTGACTTTTTCTGCTCCTCTGAGAAAAAAAACTTTTTGATGATTTTATATGCATTATAAGGAGAGATATTTGACGTTAGGCTCATATTATTATGATGATGTGTATCATCATCAAGAAGAAGATGGAAGCCACAGTAAACTAAAGTTGGCAGGAGAAGAGGGGATAAGGATGAAAGAAGGAGTGTGAGTTTTTTGGGAAGCCTTATACACAAAGCACTAAAAGCTGCATGAGAATATCACATTATTCGTGGCAAAGTAAAAACCAACAGTGCGTACATTTTTGAGCCATCTGTCTGCTGAATGTTTGTATCTATAATGTACGCATTTCACAAGATCTAATCTAATGTGTATATACAAATGTATTACACTAAACCAAAGTATAGGTTTGTATATGTATATATGTATGTATGTATAATTCTTTCCTGCCAACAGAGGAGAACGTGAAAATACTCTTTATGACATTCTTTCTTCTGATGATCCTTTCTGACTCTAACAAGTTGTATATTCATAATAATAATATATCACGTAATATATCACATTTTCTGTAACAAGCGAGAAATTTGTTATATAAGTAGTTAGATAATGCATGTCATATGCAAAGTAGTAAAAAATAGGTAATATTTGAAGTTGAAAGTGGCAGCGACGACGATGAATTCACTACTAAAAGCTCCCTTCACATTTTTGAACGATGACAGAAATTTAGAAGGATCATTCCTGTAAATGACGTGATGATAGTTATTATTATCAGTGAAAAGTGAAAAGCCAAGAAATCCTATATAATAGGTAGCTACTACTAATGGAATGAATGTGTGTGTGCGTGTTTCACCTCATACGAGAGTATGAGTAGGGACAGAGATTAAAGCGTTTGCGAAGAAATTTTGAGCCATCTTGATTTAACGATCGGTGAATTCATACCCAACCAACCTATATGTATCATATGTGTGTATAATATGCTTTTACTTACCACAGTTTTAGCTCTTCATTCTCCGTTTAACGTTTGCCCCCACGCAAACACTCTATACTGTCAAATGTCAGATGTGAGGATGTGCTGCTGTTAGTAAGAAGAAATATACTTTACATATATCCACGTAGGTTAGTGCGATTATCATGTAAAACGACTTGTAGGTATTCTTGTTGCATTGCAAAGCGGGTAATGGTAGAAAGGATTTTTTGGCAAGGTGACTTTTCATTATTTTCCATTTTCTCAAAAAAAGTCCAATCTTCTTACAACCAATCACGTTTCACAAGTCTCTTTTCTTTAGAAGAGAACAAAGGAAAGTCAACTAAAATAGAGCTTTATAATAACGGTCTACTTTCACTACCTAGAGAAAAGACAAAAAAAAAAATTTGACAGAAGAAGTCAGATTTCAAAAATGAAAAGGATTTTTTTTCTTAAAAAGGCAACTGTAGAGCAATGTGACATGAGCTAATTTAAGCTGAAATGCTGTCATGAAAAATGAATTCTCCTAAGGAGTTTGCAATAATATTATGCTGATTCAATTCAACATACGAAGAAAAACCATGTTTCAAACAAACGAATAAAGCTGACTTTTTTCTTTATACAAAAAGTAGATGTTTTGTAGGAATGGAATTTTCTTTCAGGAGAAGAATATTAACTGAATCTACAGAGAAATATGAAGATGAAGAAGGTTGCTACATATTTTAATGTAATGTAGGTACATGCTTACAAATATTTCAAAGAATGCGTGTTATCAGAAAAAGTGTATATAAATACTTGGCTGGAAGCATGCAAATGACGGAGTACGGTTTTTGTATTAAAATGCACAGTATGAAATATGAAGGGAAATGCTTTGACTGGTGCCGCCGCTCACTTGATTAAATGTTATATTTATTATTGCTTTATTACTTTTTTGACGGTTGTCGATGAACTGTAGAGAAGAAATTAAACTGAGATGATGAAAAATAACTTTTAGCTTTCATGATTTTTTTTTCTTCAGTAAGCGTTTCAGCAACACTTAAAAAACTCGTTAGCATTTTTAGCTTGTAGACAGACTACGCTACCTACATGTTTAGTTTTAGTTTTTTTGCAACGTAATCAGTTTCACAGGGGTTATTTTAAAACGAAAAAAATGTGTACACGTAAGAAGAATAATGGCGAAAGACTTTCGAGGTGAATGCCTGATTGGAAACTTGTACAATATTTTTCAGCTCTCTGAATACTGCAGACCGCTGCACTTTATAAAAAACAACATTTATAGCCTGCTCCGCTTTGAAATTAGAAAAAAACAGAGCCATTGCCATTAGCGTTTTTAATTACTAGCCTCACTTGAAGCTTACAGCAACGCGGGCAAAAAAAATAAATGATGTCGAATTTGGAACAGCTCACCTCTAACCGTTGTTGCCTTTGAGACTGCAGACTACTGCAATTGTAATGAAAAGTGAACCGATGTGAAAATCTATCATGATGAAAAGTTAGGCATGCATATAATGACAGCATAGCGATGATGGAAAAGTTAAATGTTTGCTAATTCTCACTCACCATTTGCTTCGATACTTGTTATTAACGAAAAAAAATGAAGGAAGGAACAAAAACAAAAAAAGGAAAATTACATGTTCATTTCTTTCAGTATACAGAATACAGACAGAGTTTAACAGGAATAACCTTTGATTTTTCCGCCAGATGCTAAAAGTAGAAAGTTATGCATGTACCTATATTAAGTCGTCTTTGTGACAACATGAGTTTGCCTATCATTACCTACCACAGCCAAACCCATTCTTGGTTAGATGTGTAGCAAACTTGCCAGCATGCGATACAAAAGAACTTCATAATAATCATAACCATAAACAGTGCATTTGAATGTTATACATACATATGTGTAAATATTCACACAATAAGTATGACCAGCTGCTACTACTACTGCAAAATGCTGCTAAGGTTGTGTATATATAATATTGCATAATATTCGCATATGTAATTCACCTGTACAACTGGATATATTATGTAGTTCATATGCCGTTAAAAAAGAAGAGAAACATATTTGTGCAGTGTTTTTTTCTACAGGCGTTGTGTGTAGTACTTCTGTTTCTGATAGAAAAATTGCATGCATGACTTACTCATTCATGAAAATTCAAACATTATCATGGCCTCTCATTTTATGTTCGTAATTACATGCAAAACGTGTGAGCTTTTGCATAAAAAAGAAGTGGCTCGTCGTTCCTTCCTAGTTCCAAACATTGAACCTTTTGTACTACTACCGCTACACTTTTGGTAGTAGTACTTATTTCTTTGCTGACGGCTTTTGGTTTCTCTCTCTCTCTGTGTGTTACTTTTTGTATGATAAAATAGTGTTATTATTATTACTGCTGCTACCAGGTCTTTCACTTTACTGATTATTATTATATGCCGCTCATTATACCTTTCAAACATGCACCACACCACCACCAGCGGCAGCAAAGTGAGTGGCAAAAGTTGAATTGAGCATAAGAGAAAAGTGAATAATATTTTTACGTGGGCTGAAAAGCAGGTTGTTGTAAGGTTAAATTTTATTTTCGACTTGTTTGAATATGTACGTTTTCATGTGTACACACTCTTACGATGGGGCAGAATATTAGGTACGTACTTAATAATATAATTCAATTTTCTCAATCAAAATTAACGAAAAAACACACAGCAGCTATATATAACCGGTGAAAGCCGACTGTAAGTATTCTTTTTTTATGTTAATAAAGCAAAAGTCTTATGTCAAGAGAGAACACAATTTTTTTACGCTTGAATAACTCTTCTGAAAGCGTTGCATGCTGCTACCCCAACCACCACCGTCATCATCACCATCAATATGTATTTTACCAATCAAGTGTGTGCTTCTTTCTTTTTTTTCAAAGTACCTACATACATTCACTTCTACTATTAATATAGTAATGAGGCGAAATTCTCGGTAGTGCGATGCTATTGTATGAACTTGATTGTAACAACATGTGATGATGATGCGAGCCACGGGCTTTCACTTCTCACAATGGACGATAAGTGAAGTATAGGTACTTTACTTTGCCACTTGTACAATGCTCGCTACTAATTAACATTTGACCCGTCCTATTCCATTTTAACTTTTCTACATTATGCATTAGCATTATGCATGCGATACAAAACACACACTCACACTACACACACTCGTTTTCCATTTCTCACTACTTTGGCTCAAAGGGAAAACAAACTCTACGGGAATCATGTTAAGTACACACGGCTTCCTGCCATTCTCGATTTTATATACATTCATCATCATCATCATCATCATTCTAAAGGATTTTTTTATTCGTCAACAAAAAAATGGTTTATATTATGCTTCAGTTGAGAAACATGTGAGCTTGCTCTCACATCAGCGAGTAGTTTTTTTTTCTTCAAACACATCCAGCTTCACTTAACGCTCAGTTGTCCTCTATTCGTTAATCTATGCTGCTGCTATGGCTCGGCTACTAATGTTCCATTTTCAGAGAAGATGTTTCTAATTTAACGCCCCATTGTTAGTACAGACAGTGTAATTTTATCATTATCTTCTTGGTCATTCCACATGTATGCCTCTGACTTGTGAGAAAAAGGAGAGAAAGGTATACAAGAGTCTTCCAAGAAGAAGAAACACTATCCAAATGGAACATTGATTCCAGCTTATTGATAGATTGGAATTGTACTGTAGGAAGATAGGTATGCATGTATATATGAAAGTGATTAGGTGAAAATGAATGTATAAATATATTCATTCTTGGTTGTGTAGTCTCCATTTTTTATAAGAATGAAAACTATTCTCACAGATCTTTTTGCCTCTTCTTCAATATTCTACTTCCTCCGAAACACCACAAGAATTGTATGCAAAAAATCACCGGAAAAAAAGATAGGCTACTAGCGACCACGGAAAAATATGCTGAGGTTGAAGGGGTGAGTTTATCCTTTATGGCAAGAGTCGTTGGATAATAAATCATCATGTCGTTGCAACCTTTTTATACGCATAAAGGATTTTTTTTCGGGATTGGTGCTTCCCTGCCGAGTTATTTATGGCGTATGTGCATACACATTCACCATTACTGGCGTGGCATCTATCTCTCCAAGTAAGCACACAAAAAAAGCAAGTAGGAGGAAGATGAAAGACGAGAAAAAAAAGTTGAAGGCTGTTTTTATCTGTGCCTACTTATCCATATGTAAAAACGACACATGCATACATTACAGTCAGTCGACATACATCACCAAGCGGTGTGCATCCTGAGGTTTTCTCGATGGAAGAAACGGTTGACGGACGACTAACGAAGGATGAGGACACCGCGTGTCTCATGTATCTGATGATAATAATAATAACAATAATAAGAATGGAATAGAATATAAGAAGAGTAGTAATAAATTGGCCGTCTTCGAATTAGGTTTCAAAAAGAATAGTGGTTATTCAAATGGAACGTACCTACATGAACAAGTGATATCGCCTGGTTGCATGCGTGCTTTTTTGGGAAGTAAAAAGATTTGCTGACAAAAATTCCGTATTCTTATGCCCTTGGTACGAAAATACGGTTATTGATTGGACATGCCATCTATTTATGCATTTGTTCGTAGAAAAGAGAAACGATGCTTGCAACGGTATACGCATTATATAAACATGGGATTCAGATTTTGATAGGTTTGTGACAGAAAGAGAACATAAAAAATTACTTTTTTCCAGTTGTGAATGACATAACATGCCTAAAATTTTGGCAAATCTTTGCTTTTAAGCCTTACTTCAACAAAGCACCGTGACAATGAACCTATCAAAATCAGCTTCCGAGAAAAGATAAAAAAAAATCAGAAAAGGAAACAAGTTTCTTGTTAAAAAAAACGCGTATGCATAATGTACATACATATACCTGCTTTATTATATAATAAATAAAATGCATACATATTTGACAGTCCACATTTTCCTATTTTTTCCTTATCCTAAAAGCTTGTGTGAAGTGGTTTCTGACTGATAAAAGGATTTGAGGTCTGGGAAGGCCAAATTATGGAAAGTAATGGGCAGTGAGTTGTGAAATTTGTATTGCTACACGCATAATAATAAAAAAAAAGTTGATACGAGACATGTTCATGACTTAAAGCTGAAGTGGACGATAAGATGGGTTTTAGCTATTATTATGTCGCATAACAGTCAAAAACAGAAGAGAAAGTAGAAGAAAAAAAGTGTGTTACAAGCAGCAAGAGCATTTTGTTGTAAGCATTATAACAACAGTAATAGCATAAAAGAAGTCAACCAATTTTGTGCACACACATATTATTACAGTAGTTTTTTGTTGCACACACACATCGTCATGTCTTTTGCCTTGCATGAGTGGTTGTTTTCTATTCAAGGAAATGCTCATAACTTCTTTTTCTTTGTTGTGTCGACGATGATGAAGAGAAAAAGGAGGAGGAGGTGGAGGATGACGACGACCATATATGATGATGAAGGAGTGGTGGTGGTGGAAAGTATATGGTGTGGAAGTGTGTGTGTGCACTGTTTACTGCTACTACAACTAGTCATGATGATGATGATGACGATGAAAGTTGTTGCGGTAATAAGAGTATTTTGATTTTGAATAAAGGGTTTGACCGGAGAAAACTTGTCAGGCACGTCTCACAGGAGCTGAGCGGAGCGGAACTGGGTCTGCATACATTTGCTCCATTAGTGGTTTCCTTTTTCTCTCCTGATCTTATAAGCTCTCATTCTCATGCTTTCTCTTGGTTTTGTGAGTATTGTGTGGACTTATTGCTATATGTAGGGTTTTTTGTTTTACTGTACTGCTATATTTACCACAATCTCTCACTCACTCACTCATTTTGGGCTTGAGGAGACCAACCAGCAAGATGTATGCGTTTACAGCCAGTGGCTATATGAGTGAATGAAATGTATGCGTGCCACGACAAAAAAAGAGGGGCATGTCTACAACAACACAAACACATATCCGTACAATTCATACAAGAAATTTAAAAAGCAGAAATGCTTGACGGTGACATAATGTGGAGAACTGGCCCATTATGAAATGTGTACAAATAATAATAATATCATGTACACACCAAAGAAAAACTTGAGTAGCAGTGACAAACTTGAGTTTGTGTTTCCGTATTATTAATTCATATTGGCTGTTGCATGAGCAAAATCGGGATTTTGTTATTTATTTGTTCATGTCTGGAAATATATGCGACGCCTGGCACAATCACACAATATGACATGGTTTAATACAATACTTTGAAAGACTTTGAAGTGACTGATAAAAGTCTACACAGTACTATAGTAAAGTCTTTGTTCTTAAATTCCCATTTGTTTCCCCAAGTCATGATACAAATTACGCGATAAATGGAAAGAATTTTATCTTTGTTTTCATTATTCTCTTGAAAACTTGTGTAAACTCAATTTTTGGTCCTGGAATAAAAAGAACAAAAATATTTGGTTAGGAAACGTACTAATCGTTTCTTGTGATATTATACCAAGTATTTATTTTGAATGAAATGGAAAATGAAAATGTTTCCTTTTTCAGCTCGTTTACGAAAGCAAAAAATTCTGTGAATTTAAAGCTGCCATATAGATTGAAGTGAAACGCTACTGTTCCACAACAACAACAACAACAACTCTAGTCTGCCGTTTATTTTCCAGTAAATTCAATTTAGCTGCACAGTGGTGCAGTTGTAGAGAACTTGCTGCTGGTGGTGCATTTTTCCAGTATTAATGAAGTGATACACAGGAAATATGAGTGGGCTTTCTTTAAAGGTATTATTTGGGATTACACCAGTTGAGGGTGTGTGCTGGTGTTTGCTTATTATTATTATATTTCTACTACAGTAGTACTGCAGTATGTCTATGTCGAAGAGTGAGTCTTAATAAAATGAAGTGGCGCACTGTTTTGCTCAAGTAATTCCGACGCGAGGTCTACTGCGGTATGGTATGGTGTGGAGGAAGGGAGCGTGCCTTCGTAAATTAATTTAGAATAGAGCTGAAGTCTTTTCTCTTCTGAAAATGGAAATTTATACAGCAAATATAGTATCTTTTTTAATGATGAAATTACAAAGACAAAAGCGAGGGAGAAAATGTTGCTGGAAAAAAATATGTACCGTGTCATGCCATGCCACTCCACACAGCAGCGCTTTCAAAAACACGATTATTATTTTTTATATATAGTCAACCGTTTGGGCCAGCGAATGCATGAAAAGTTTAAAAAAATAATGCATAATAATATGCATACACAAAAAACAGCAATTTAATCTACATTGATAAGTATATTTGTGCAATGTAAATTGAAAATTAAAAAAAAAGAGACAGAGCAGAGCAGGAACAGATGCGTATTATATTATGTCAAGTGCAAGGGTAATAGAGCACTGAGCACCACATGAAATAAAGGGACGATGTGACAAATGCAAAACAATTTTTCTTTTTTTTCAAAATTTGTCTAGAGATGGTTAGCAGATGTATAACAATAATAAGTTGACATTAGCATACATAAGATACCATATAACCCGTTGTTTTTGGTATATACGCAGCTCTCTATTGTTTTCGAAATAATACATTTTATACTTTGTTTCGCTGTGAAATTATTTTTTAAACAACAAAGGATTCAAGTTTGTGGAAGAATTGAGAGAGAAAAAAAATATATCTTCGTGTTCATAATTTGAACATCATCACCAGAAAGAAGAGATGTCTTTCATGTTTTTTTTCTCTATTATTCTTTCAGTTCATTAAAATAATCTCTGACTTGAGTTTTCTCATTTTTCGTGTTTTATTTTTTTTTAGACTCGGTAGACTCACGTCACGTCACGCTGCATCGTTTGTTTACATTTTTTAAAGTTGAACATAAATAGCAAATATTACGAGTTAAAACAAAAGGAAGTTTTTTATACGAAACTGGGAGGAGACGAGCACGCTACACGAAAGAGAGAAATGAAACCGAAAGACGCCTTCAAGTTATTAACCTAATTAATCTAAAATCATCAAGCGACTTTTCCTTTACATAGTTTGACAACACAAGAAAGATGAAAAATGATTGGTTCCTTTTATTTCAGCCAAGTATGTAATTCTTCCTTTCTTGTTCAAGCAAAAATTACTGTAATATTGAAGAAGCGCAAGTATAAACCAGTCGGTTTTGTTCTACGCTTTGAAATGTCTAAGCTGACAAGTTCCGTTGTTTTGTTGACGGTGAAATTATTAAGCGGATTTTGAAAAGCAGTGGTTATAAAAGCTCGTGGGGCTTTTGTAAAATTAATAATAATAATATGCTATTATACAAAGCATTTCAGTGTTTTCATCATGCAAATACTGTTAGAATTTCGTCTTTTTTATTTACAGGTATTTAGGACAAAATGCGAAGTACCTTTAATAATACAAATATTTTGCTTCCGCTATAAAATAAGGTCAAGGAAAATAGGTACTTCAGTGATAGGTAAGGGCAGATTGAACGTTAATTACCATTATTGATACATACCTGCATAAAAGGAGCATAACATGTTATGACTTGCCCTACTAATTTGTTCCATGCACACTGCTCATTATTATTAGTTTACCCTTGATGGTAATTTGCAAAGGAATTCTGAGTAAAGCATTTCACATCTTTTTACTTTGTAATCAAAATAAAGCGACTTCGTCACATGCTTCAAAGCTTTCTACATCTAAAAACACGTGTGTGGTTGTGCAAGAGCTTTTTTGCAAGCACAAAAGACCTTCGCAATCTCAAGCTTCCTCTCTCTCTCGGGTTCATTTGCTCATTCTAAAACATGATTTCAGCTTCATGTTTTCCCTGATGCTTGTGAGATCAAACCAAAAGCCTTCGGTACGAAGTTGACTGTTTTTGTTTCAAGATAATGAATCTGTGTTGGATGAGATTAAATGTTTACATATTTGTTCATCTCCTGTTGGTAGTAAGGCTTCGTTATTATCTTTGCTTCAAAAATTACCACACTACCTATTATACCAAGTATGTGATATGTAACGTTGGATAATGAAAACAGAATGTTTGTCGGATTTGTGTTTACCGTAAGTTTTAATGCAATCACCGGATGCACAGACGAATTATATGGGAAAAATAATATCAATTCACTCACAGCATTTTAGACTGCTCAATGGATTGAGGTAATGTTCCATTCCGTGTAAAATGGTATTAGTGAGTGAGCATTCTCTTGAAAGTCTAATTGCAAGTAAATTGTATTCATTGGCTGGAAAACAAAAAAAAGAGTCTCATACTATTCAAAACGTACATAATAGTAGGCAGGCTGCATAGAATTCCCACTATTTTTACTTCAAAGCATTGTAAACAAGTAAACACGCTGATCAGCAAGCCATTAGTTGAAACTATACTTTCCTTTTAAGCGAATGAACACCCGTGGAAGCTAGTACAACAACAAAGATGAAGAAAAATGTGAGTGAATGTGAGTATAAACGAGACAAAATCTATTATGAATTCAATTTTATAACAAAGTTTTGCTTGAACAATACCAAACATGCCTGAATTTTTGCTTTGAAACAACACATTCCATACAATCGGAAGCGTAGCGAGTAGCGGTTGAAATGTTTCACGGGAAAAAGAAAAACAAGGTCCCTTCTCTCTAGCAAGCAATCTCGCTCTTTCTCTCTCTCCCTCTCTCACTTGCACCATCATCGTTCTGATATTTTTATTAGCTTTTTTTGTTTTTAAAATATGTAAACAGAATGCGTCAGTCAAAGGAAGCGAGTGAAAGACGGGGAGATTGAGTTGAAATTTTGGAAATCTCATAGTTCCACTACAGCTACTAAATACTAAACTTATTCACTGACTGTGAAAGGAGGAGGGAGGAAACGCATAGTATCAATATAACAGATTATATGAAGGTAGATATGTATGTAATTACGTTTGAGTATATATAGGTATGTCTAAAGTAGCTGTGCATATATATATATTGATTCTGTGAGGAATTGAAAGGCAAGTAGGTAGGCAGTTCTTTTTATAAGGACATTTCCTCTAGCTATGCCACTAACAGGGGTTTTTATCAAGTTACTATTTTTGTAAGTATATCTATCAAATGAGCATATCTAATAGGCTTTCATAATAAAGCAAAGACTTGTATTCACGGCATATTGCGTACAGCAGCAACTATAATGCACATCACTCGCCCTATGCCTTGGGGAGGTCGAGAACTCTCGCTGAATACAAAATGCTCACGACGAGCCTTTCCATTTATATGTATTTGTGCATATCAGATTAAATAAAATAAAGTTTTTTTCCTCTTTTTCCTTTCACTCTTCAACTCAACCAACCAAGCTCAACCGCGTGCTAGCTAGCTAGCATACTGTATAAAAAATATTATGTGCTCTACAGCTAAACGGGAGGAAATGAGAGATTTGAGGATAAGCAGTAACGGAATGCTGTATATATGCTACTACTACTGCACACATCAGATCAGGTCAGGTAGTGAGATTACAAGAACGAGTCTCGGCTGGAGGAAGAAAAGTCTGTTTTTAAACGGCACAGGAAACTTTTCGGTTTTATTTCTCACTCACTCACGCTCAGTCAGTTGAGTCGTGGTGGTATATATAAAGTAGTTTGGCTTAATATTGCATTGTCTCTGCTCTACCCGCTACTTCACGCATATCAAATACGAATATACATATACATTAGGCGTGTGATTTGGTTGCAGTCAGTTGAAAAGTCAGTAATAACAATGAGAGAGAGAGAGAGAGAGAGAGAGAGAGAGAGAGTTCACACACCATTACTACTGCAACTAACTGTTTGAACAACTATGCGCCTATATCAAATGTGTTTGTTATTATAAAGTATCACTAGTATCACCCACACACAATGCATTATAAAGTGATATATGAGTTTTTCATCCTTTCCTCTTCTCAAGTTATGAGCCGAGTTTGCAGCACACTATATAATAACAAAATTTCACATAAATTCAAAACTTTTTAAAAAATTCAAGTTCTCTCGGAAAAACTTGCCACCCCTTTCCTCATCCGCAATTTTCAGATAGTTAGCTCAACTACTTCCTGCTAGCATTTCAGCAGATTCAGTACACATGGGAAAAAGAAGAGTAGCGGTGATGATATGAAAACTTTATATGCAAGAAACTTACATACGGAACTAGTAGAAAGCCGGACGTGTAAGATGAAATCTTGACAATTAAATTTTTTAACAGCATTATGAAAACTGGTCATATAAGAGTCGCACATAAAAAAAATAGTTTTGAAAAACTGAGATAGATGGATAGAGAAGCCTAGTAGAGTTTACAAGGGTGTATTAAAGAGGCGACAAAATGACATTTGCATGATTATTGTAAGAAAAATATATAATAGATAAGAAGAGTAGTGATGATATGGTGGTGATGAACATAGCCATTTTTTATTCATTTAAATATATATTGTCACATGCATAGCCAAAAAATATATACATAAAGTAAAATGAAAAAGAGTGAGAGAGAGACACACAATGTAAGTTGCAACATGATGACATTTTCTCCTACTTTCCATTTTTCACCAGCTGTTGAAATACCCACACAATCACAATCAGCGTTGTGTATATTGGGGTTCATGAACTGTTGCTGCTGCTACTTTTCAAACCAAACCAACCGCTAACGAAACACTGCTCCGTTGCATCTACACCATTGCAGTCAATCTCACTAAACTTTCTCACAGTAAACTTGTTATTTTGAAAATGAACAGAGAAAGGCAGAGCCTATACACTCGTGTGGTATCTTTTTCCTCCACTATTTTCTTTGAGAATATCTGTGACTGCTACAAAGGAAGCAGAGTGGGAGTATATATGATGGTGGTAGTAGAAGTAGGGAGAGATATGAAAAAGAGACACGGAGGCACTTTCACGTTTTTCTTCTCTCGTTGTCGACTTTTTAGGGGAAACTGTAGAACAAATTTCCATATCTAATTGGAGAAGTAAGAGACTAAGACATTTCGCCATGATAATAGTTTCCTTGTAAAGGAAATTAATGCCAAGTAATTTTGTTAATAAATTTTCTTTCTTCTTTTCAACCTCTCTCCAGCTACTACTACTATGCTCGCATACACAAATTTATGACAAAGTCAGCACCAACCGAAAAGGAACGACCGTATATGTAACCTAAATTTACTAGAGAAACATTCACACAAACTTGTCATATAAACTACATATAAGCTACCAACCAAAATGTGTATATTCGTAGCTCGTGATGCCACTACCAGTTTTCCTTGAAATAAATGACATGAATGCGCACACTGTACCATCACTTTGAAGAAAGGTTTTTTGTCACAAGAAGAAGAAGACGCAGTATAGAGTAGCGCATGGTGTGGTAGTGGTAAAAGAGAACCACAAAAGAGACAGAATTATTTCAATGGAGAAAACTGAAGGCTAAAAACTAAGAAATATAATGTACTTTCATCGCATTCACAATTTTCCATTCAGCGTGATGATCTAATACAAACAAACAAATTATTTTCTTGACGTCTTTCTTTCCTCCTTTGTGTTAATGATACTGTAGTAAAGCGAGGAAACTAATTATGAAAGAAGTGAGGAATTTCGAGCCATAAAAGCGTTCTACTGAAAAACCTTTATAACTTCTTGTTTTTAGCAATTTAAAGTTGAAATGGAAAGGAAATAGGACACCAACAAGTAAAATGATGAGCTAACTCCTCCTCACTTCCGCACGGCATTACAATTGGATTAGTGCTCAATGTTGATCACACAAAATTGAAGTTTTCAGTATTACAGCTATAAAGTTAAAAAATTCATGTCATATTTAAAAGAGAATTCTCAAAAGGAAAATAAAATACCTTTCATATTCCCATTACATAAAGGAAGAAAAGCAGTTTAGAATGCATTTTTCCAACTAGAGAAAGGTAAAAAGACAAACGAAAAATGAAATATTATTACCTAGTCCCCTTCTCTTTTGGAGTTTTATAGCAGTATATAAAGTGGAATGAATAGTTAGAAAATGAAGAAAGAGATCATCAACATTGCCCTCGTCGTCGTCAGCAGCAGCATTGCATCTTGCTCGTTGCAGTCGTCATTTAAGGTAAAGGTAATAGGTACACATGACGAGTATTTGAGCGACAATAAAAAATGTAGTATGCATATTACAACGGATTCCATTCGACATCCCCCCTCCTTCCGGGCCTGCCTTGTAGTAACTCAGAATGCATGAAAGTTTGGGCAAAAGAAGAGTTTGCTATGAAATGGGTAAAACGGAAAAATGCCAAAAAAATTCTTATTCAGGAAAACAAGAAAATGTGGAAAAAGAAAATTTTTTGAAGGACATGTAGGTAAAAGTTAGTTATTATAACGTTCTTTACTTACACGTGTGTCCTATTCTGCATGCAGCTCGTCATCTTGCTATGATCCAACCAAACAACGGGTGCATTTTTCCCTTTTTGACAAGGTTGATAAAGTGGATTTCTGTTTGCATTACTTGCATTTGTTCGAAACGTAAACGTACATACGGACAAAAGCTTATGATATTTTTTGTGTAAATGGAGAATATACTCCCATCCATCTTTTCATCCATCTATTTGCTTCCTCTGCACCTTGAGTCGAATCTTTTATTATAATTTAATGTCATGTTGATGCATACCGTGTACAGTCTGTAGTAGTCTTATGAGAATATAGCATGTGCAACCTTTCCTCGTTAGATATAGAACATTAGACATAATATGTATATCTATCTGTATTAGCACTTCATAATGCTAGGTATGTGCATAAACATATATATTTTATATTTGTCTGTAAGTATATGCATTCCAATGTAGATATAGTATTTTATTATAGAGAACGAATGAAATATTACTTACATGGATTTGTTAAAGAGAAAGGCACTCGAGTTATCATTATTACCGTGTCCCGCTGTAGGCACTTCCCACCATCACGCAAATAAAAGAAGTTTTTGTACACCCACCCAATTCTACAGCAGCAGCAGTTAGTCAAGCAGCTATATTGTTAGCCTCGTCATCATCATCATACATTCTCCACAACATAAAATAGACTACAAGACAAACCTTTCAAAGCATATTATTATTATAGAAGATCCGTATGCCGTGTCATTATCTCTCCATTCGACAAATACTTTTCTCTTCTTCGTATATCTTTGTTACGTGTGATGAATGGCTGCACGAGAGCAGGCAATAGCGACAGCAGCAGCAGCAGCACCAAACAAATGGAGAGAATACTCAGTGTTTCATTCTTTGATTATTCTCTTTTTCTCCTTTTTCCCTTATTCATCTGCTATCCATGAGACGACGACCCCATTTCATTTAAGTACTTCAAGAGACAGTCTTTCATAAAGATGTGTACTTATGAAGAGTTCTAGAGAGAGAGAGAAACGATCTAACTTTATTCTTTCTTGTCATCATCATCACGATAAACAAATATTTTCTCTTTGCAAGTCTCAAGTTATAAAATTTTGAGCACGTACATTCAGTACAATAATAACGAATTCCAGAATGCTTGGAATTTAATTTGTGGCTCATCTAGTCTTCATCATCATCAGAGTCGTTCTCTCTTGTTCATTCCTTTCCTTTGACAGATTTTACGAGTGTGTTATTATTAGCTCGCTGCATGATTCATGCAGAAGAGCTTATTATCGCACTCTGTCTGTCTGTG
>JAHZMZ010001633.1:0-10313 GCA_027743805.1 Lepidocyrtoides sp. E14
GTCAGCTCAACTTCTCCAGTTTTATATCTATCTCAGTTCCTGTATTTTCTTGCTAAAAACCTTCATAAGCCAAGTAAGTAGCAAAAGCAAGCAAGCACACTGTCTTTTTTCTCGCGCGCGCTCTCTTTTTTCTTCTACATACAAACTCTCTTTCGTCTGTAATATGCATGAATGGTGTTTGTCCCTTTCGCTTTCTTTCTTCTTTTCTTCCCCATCCATTTATTTTCCACCACCACGTTCAATCTTTCCACGACGAGAGAGAGAGAGAGAGAGAGAAGTGAGAGAAAGGGAAAAACACTGTATCCTTTTTACTGTTCCTCAGGCGGCTTTTGCTTCTGTTAGACGAGAAGCCGTGGAAGCTTCAGAGACGAATTTGTCTACAGTTGGTAGTAGGTATAATGGAGGCATGTATTTATACTTAGGTACATATTTGGTTCCAGTCTTACAGTAGTTCGCATATTCTCAGCGTGGAATATTAATACATTTTACTTGCACTGAGACATCACATATTATCCGTTCCATTCGTATCTCTGTTCACTCTTCCCTTTCAACTCTCTTTCGTGGAGCTGCTCATCCATTTTTCTAATGTAAAATGCAGGAATGGAAGTAATAATGGTGTATGGAATAACATAGTAGTTGGGAAATGAGGAAGGAAGTAGGATACAACTATGCCTGTATCAACATCACGATCATATCAATTCACAACACATATATACATACCTACAAACATGCATTTCATGAAATTTGCTGTTAAAAATATGTACATTTAGACCCAAATGGCTGCATGTGCACAAATATTGTCGTATAAAAATGCTAGTTTTTGTTGGCATTCTTGTAATACATAATATCATAAATGTGCTCAATAGTATAACGTGCCGTTTTATTACCTGCTGCGTTCATAACATTTCTTCGCTTCACTTGCACTATTTTCACACTGGCTGCACTTCTTCATATACACAATATCGAAAATTGTTGGTGTTTTCTTTTTCAAACGAATTAAAAATTGTCCTCGTGTCTCTAACCATTTATTTTGTTCAGTTGTTGTTGTTGTAACCGAATAACAGTATTTGGATACAAGATCGACGTGAGGAGACTTAAGCTGTATCGCGACGGCATCATTGCCTTTCACAGAGAAAGTTTCACTGTATCATTTTGTCATTATCATCATCCTGATATTAGTATCATCGTCAGCTTTAAAGTAAGCATTACATACACACTGCAAATGAAACATGGTCATGAAATGGAAAACAAGCACGTCTAGATATTCTCACGTTTTTCTCTTTCCCTTTTCCTTCGTTATCCATGCACACACTTTATGACAAGCACAACGCAAATAAGGAAGAACAAACTTGAAAGACATGCGTCTTTCCAAAAATATCATCATGTGCAGTTAAAGACGCGTGCATAAACATTCCGGCAATCCCCATATGCACATTACCGTGCATACACTTTAATGTGAAATGATGGTAAAAGGCGGGGAAAGGCAACTTGAGCTTCACAGCCACAACGGATGAACAGGCAGAGAATGGAAAGTATTATTATAATCATAATAATCATAACAATAGTCATCATAATAATATAGCGTCACATCTCTTACAAGTACATGTAGAGTGCAGAGAGATGTGTGGAGAATACTATTATAATAATATACGCCGTATATTATTACGGCGTGCATGTGACATTCTACCGCTCTCTCTCTCTCTTCCCGTCTTCCACAAAAAGGAGTTAAGTAGGAATCTTATTTCTGCTGCTTGCTTGCTTGCCTGCCTCACTCCACTCTGCCTGACTACTGCTGCTGCTGCTGTCTGTCTGTACTGCTGTGCCGTGTGTGTGTAGTATAAAAGAACATTGTATTATGCCTATTTATATCAAAAAGTGTAGAAGAAAAAGCCTTTTGTTACCTTTTTGGATTGGAAGACGAAAAACCCCTTCTTTCTCTTATATTCACTGTGTTCCTTGCAGAAAAGCGTATTCTTTTCCTTACAATAGTCTTCTTTTAAACTTGCTTAGTTGGAGTTTTTTTTTTGGTGAGAGTGGCGGCGATGTGATGATGGTGATAATAGTGGTCGTGGTGGCTGATGATGCATGCCAAAAGTGCAGTTTTAACATGAACACCACTGTCATCTCTCCGACGTGGCTGCTATTTTCACTGTGTAGCTATATTTTTCAATATTATATCCCTTTTCTTATTGTTTGATGTGAACTTTTGAAGACTACTTTTGCTGCTTAAAGTATATATACGAAAATAATAATAATAACCCTTTATATTTTATAAACTCTACTGCTGCCTACACGTTGAAGACGTACACTTTGGCTATTTTACCTTATGCGCCTGAGGTTTCAGTGCATGTTCTACGTATATTGGTAACAATGAAGAGAAATATTGTCATTCGTGTCATATCGTAATGATGACGTTTTTTTTGTTCTCTCGTATAAGGATCATCATGACACTAATAATGAGAAGAAAGAGAATGGGATAATGAGTTTTTGGTTAAAAAGAAAATTAATTCAAAGAATAACGTGAGCTACACCTACGCTTCAACAACGGGGAAAGGAAATGAGTTTGCTTGCGCTTTCATAACTTCTGTGGGGAAGAGAGAGAGGCTTCTTTAATTATCCTATAATACAAAGGGGAAATTGTATATCTCAAGAGAGGAATCGTCTATGTTGAAATTTTAACTGTGCATTACCACATTATTTAACGTGAGTTTCGAAAGTATCTTTAATCCTGCCAGGTTTCTTCTAAAATTTCAACACGCGACGTCTTCTGATTTGAGCTCAGAATTTCTGAACCTTTTAAATTTAAAATCCCCAGTTGTGTTTAGAAGAGAGTAGAAAAAACGGAAAGAGAACGGGAAAAAATCATTGAAGCTTGAAATTTCACTGGAACGGTCATGCTCTGGCACGTTTATGAAGGATGAGATTCATCTATCTCATTTACTATTCGTTTTTTTGTATGAGAAAGTAAAGTTTCTACAAATAATTTTCATAGCATTTCATAAAACTACAACTACACGTACCTATATATATACTCGCTCGAGCCAAATCTGCTTTTTAAAATATAAAAAGTTGTGGTATTATTATTAACTTTGACAAGCGAGAGAGAAAGAGAGAGAGAACAAACCACATTCATCTACTCCATTTTGACTCTGACTTGACTGTAATTTACATGACAAGTTATACAAGTTTTTCATAGAGCGATGATATAGTTAGTGTGCCCGTTTATACTTGTACTATGCAATGCACTGCTGCAACGAGTCATTCTATGAACGACACATAAAGAAGCTTTAGATGTCATTCATCCTTTCCATTTATAATACTCTTCAAAAAGTATTTTCTCTCTCATCTTTTTTTTTTTTTTTGCTTCTTCTTCTTCGTCTGTAGTACTACTTTTCTTTAGAAAAAAAGAAGCCGACGAAAAGTACCAGCTTAAAGTTGCGTACTTACAAAAACTAGTAGGAGTAGTAGTAGTATTTTCATTCATCTATCCACCTCTTCTCCTTTTTATTTATCTGCTGCCATTCTTCTTACGACTTTTTTTTATTCAGATGATTCTCAAGTATGAACTAGATTTCTTCTTCTTCTTCTTGTATCTTGTTCCTCTTAGTGAATCAAAATGATGTATAACTTCAGCTCAGTCATCATCATCATTTATATTGCACGAATAACATCGTTTCAAGAAATTTATTCAGTAAGTCAGGTTAAAGTATATAGACAGGCTCTTTGTTACAATTCCAAGATTTAATATTTATTTTCATTCAAATTTAAAATCCGACCGCGGAAGCCGCAGCTTTACTATACGCTCCTGTCGACGGATAAAATCGTTTCATCCGATGAATAGATATGGATGGATTAGATTATTCAAAAAGGAAAGACCTTTCTTCTACACAAGCTTAGTAGAATAAACTGGCTGGCTGATGGTAGCTACCCATCACAAAAATGTCAATAGAGTAGGGGCATGAAAATGTACTAGCACTTTCGCCAAACTTGTTCCTTTTTTGTTGAAAGATTCTACATAAATATATGTACACATATTTACATCTCTGTTATTTGCTCAGGTTAGGTTTTAGTTTTTACTCCATTTATATAGCTTCATGGATGTCTTGTTAAAGAAAATTTCATCAAGTCGTCATCATCATCATCATTTTTACAAAATTTCAACGCTGAATAGTATGTGCTTGCAGTGTAGGTATGCTGCTTGTTGTGATATATTTTCTTTTATCATGTTTCGTTTCTTCTACCACCGATAGAAATGTAAAGAAACTTTATTTTTTACTTTCTTGCTTTTTAACCCTTCTTTCTGTTGTGTCTTCTGCCAAGAAAATTCAGTATTAGTTTCAGTTTTATCCCAAAAAGTTGAAACCGGCTACAAACCATGAAGAAGCAAACACTCAAGTTCAGAGATTCTTACAGCTGCTGGTTGGTAGCTACTAAAAGCAATAAGCAATGTCATGGTGCAAAAGTACAATTTAGTAATCTCTTTTGCTTTCTCTTTTAGTTTTACTTTGCATGAATGTGTGTAGATAAAGCAAGGACTTTGAAATCAGTTAGAGTCAAGTAAAGCTATTTTCACTTTTATTTAAAAGCATTTTGTAGATGAAACTGAAAGCGTGAAAAAGGAAAAAAATACACGAGTAGTAGCTATATGTGTGTACCGAAATATATACGTATTGTGCTCCCTCACCAAGTCTTCCATGAAATTTGCTACAAAGTATAACAGCAACAGAGTGGAAAATGCTTCAAAACTAGAAAGAGTCGGAAGAAAAAAAGAAAAATTCTTGGAAAAGCAAATGTTTTAAAATAAAACACCGCTTTTCAATTCATTTTTTACCTGTGTATTTGCTTACACTGAGAAGCCTTTCTATTCTCGACAGGCTATGTATTTCATTCTGTTTATATCTGGCTATAAAGGTAAACACAACACACATTTCCGTTTTCCCTTTTGCGCACAAGAATTTCTATTGACTTACACTCATGCAAAGAAAATGTACATTCCTTAAAATATTTTGTTTCCTCTTCCGAAATGAAGGAGGAAGGGAAATATACATTTTGTAAAACATTCTTGATGGAGTTCACCTACGTATGCGATACTGGTATATTGAAATCTTAGTATTTATACAACTTTCAGTTTTTGCTGTTTCCTGTTCGTATAGTAGCACTGCCATGAGGAATTGAGCAGTTTAATAAACGCGTTAATGTATGTTAATGACTAAGATCGTACCTTCTACAATTTTTCAACGTAGCAATAATTATAGTACATATGAAATAAAGTGCAGAAATTATTAGGATTTTAAAAAATTGCACAAAAAATTAATCAACTCGCTTTGATGCTGAAAGTCTAAGTGTCTGAAGATACACAGAAGAGTCACAGCCGTGAATACGTACTAAATTCCTTTGTAAGTACGTACTTATATATGATAACTCTTCGTTCAAATTTTAGAGCGGATAGTACTGACAAAATTGTAATTTTATCCATTGCTACATCAGGCAAAAACTTGAAGAGTTATTTCTAGATTAGAATTTCTATCAAAAAAGTATTTTCAAGTGATGGAGAAATCCGAAAGAAGAGTATCATACAATACAAGAGGTAATCTTACCTTCTCTAATAACTTTTGATAAATGTACTTATTGAATTGCACAACCTAACTAATGCCACTTTGCCTAGTGTTGATCAATACGTATCATTTTTGACGTTGTGAAATTTTCGTGCTTGTTAAAATCCATATTCTACCCGTTCTTTTTATGCAGAAACCGTTCCAAAATCGTCAGCATTTATTTTTATATGACAGTTACAGGAATCGGTTCTACTAAATTAATGACACCATTCGCATTTTGAAAATGATACAGACTATAAACAAACATCTGTCATACAGTACACCCAGACGTGCTTCATTCAGCCCACAGTATGTCATGTCTCCTTCAACCCTTAAGTTTATTAACTTGTTTTCTGATATAGCATGCAAGTTACTGGTTTTGCTGTCTGTCTGTCTGTCTGTCCGTCCGTCCGTCTGCACTCAAGCTGCCAAACTGTGGAACTTTTTGAAGTTTTTGTAAACGGCTCGATGTGCATCAAAGTTTGAAACGGTCATGTAATTAAATTCGTGTACAATGGATTATATATAAAATATTAGCTACAATCGGCTTCTGTGTATCACCTATTGGCGCAGTTTTTATAGGTAGAGGTCGCCGTCAACGGCCGATCCGATCTTAAAACTGGGCAATGAAATATAAAATTTTGTGTGATATATGAGGATATTATGAGGTATTGTGCAAAATTTTCTGATAATAGGGAGCATTACGAAGTATTATCAAATAATTTTCAGGTATCGAAAAATATTCAGCATAATACAGTTTGTTGTAGGTGATAAGTTGACTAGAGTTGATAGATGTGCTGAAAATATTGAGCATACAAGTTGGTCCATCGCTCATTGCAGCACTAGTTTTTTATTGAAGAAAAGGCTCGAACATATCAGATTGGTTGTTGGCTCGTAAGACATAATAACAGGGAGGGATAAACCGTTGCAGAGAGTCAACACACTTGGTGAAAAAATATAGTTGGGTTTGGGTTAAACCTGACGAGACACTTACAATGCTTTTATCATACTCATCATCAACAAGCTACACACAGTATTCATTCACATTCGTTCGCTCCATTTTCTCCTGGAAAACGGAAGTTGAAGAGAAAAGAGAGTTAAAGTAAGCAAACTCAAGTGGATCTTATAATCCATAAGTAGATAGACACTTCTAATACCTCGTCGTCATCATCAACATCATTTTCTCCTCTCACTTTACAAACACACACACATACTTTTCTCTGCTCAACAACTCAACTCACCAACAAACGTGCCTCATCATCATCAACATGGCCATCACAGTCATCATCATGAAATTCTGTTATGGGAAACAAGAATGAATTCAACCATGCAAAGAAAAGCTTTTCTCTTCCACGTCAGTTTGATATGCTACAGTTATATTGTGCATTATTATTATTATAAAAGTATCCATATCTAAAGGGAAGGAACAGTGTAGCAGAATTAATAGCATAGGTATAGTAGCCCAGGCCAGGACTCATCATCAACCGGGCTGCTGCTGCTCACTAGAACTCACATTGAGAGAAAATGTGAGAGAGAATACAAATGTTCGAGCAAGTTACATCAGACATCTTAATCCACCTTTCTTGTTTCATCCGGCAGAGTGCGAGTGATGAATATACATAATAGGTGAATGTATTTATATAATTATAGTATTATTATGAACTAGCGAAATTCCCAGTTGTACGCCTTCTGTTACAACTAATAATACGCTTTTTTGTTGCCTTCTCTTCAACAGTAAATACCCAGTGTTATCCTTATAAGTAACATGGGAATATCACGGTTAACCATTAAAGGCATCATCGTGTACTCACTTCATCATTCCTCATTATGATGCGCATGGTGTATTCCATAATACGCAATTCACAGAGTACGGATTCGAATTCGTTTTTTTTGCTCAAAGAACAAAAAACTCACAACCGTGGAAATAAAACGGAGAATGAATATTGCAAGACTATAAATTTACCTGCTAGAGAAGCATAATTTTGAGCGGTATGGTAGGCCTTAGCTAAAAAGAAAGCATCATTATGTCAAAATTCTCATCTAAATTGAATTGGTAGGGATTTCCAGCATAATAACAGAGAGACAGAGGTCCTTTCCCTTTCTTGAGAAAGACAGGATATTCAAAAAAGACCATGTATTTGTTCTTTTAAGCGAGTTTGTTATATACATAGTATGCAGATCCGCTCGTCTTAAAATTATATGCGGCTCCTGCTTGTTCACTTACTATTCCATGTTATCCCGAATAAAGCTTTTTTCTGTATTTATTCGGGAGTTCATGACGAGGATAAGGATTTAAAAGCTTAACTGGAAAGACCCACCTTCAATCTTACAGATATGATATGTAAGATGGAAGGAACGGTTTAGTCAAAATCTTTGACGACGTAAATAGCGTTTAGGTGAAAGTCGGATGGGATTTAAAAAATTTTTATATCCATTGTGGCATTTCAAACATACTGAATGCTACTATAAGAAAAGTAAGAAACGAAAAATCAACCACTGAATAGAAATAACACGTTATAAACTTGGACTGTCTCTGCAATAAGCATACACGCATACCTGTACAGTGTATTGTTACCTCTCTTTGCATAGGAATAAGAATGCATTGTCACTGGCAATCCTATTGTTTTTTTTTACAGATGTGGTCAATTCTACAGACACACATGTTTGAAAAATGCTGTCAGAAACACTTCAAATGTGAGTATTTTTCTTGTATTTATGCTTTTCTGTTTTAGCCGTGTGGTAATGAAGCAAAGGATGGTAAATGTGCGATGAATCTTATGAATTGTGTATGTAATGACTCAACAAGAGTTTGCGAGAGAAAAGCTACTCTCCAAAAGTTTCCTTCTGGAATATCGTTTAAGCAACTGTGGTATGTGGTTGCTTTGGATTACGTTATTATTGTCTTGAGTTTCAAGCTCCAAGAGAATTACGCTTGAAGATAAGGCTGAAATAAGATATGCTTGTTTTACTATAAGAAAGATGTACATAGGTAAATGTTTTTATGAACACACATAAAATTCATGAATTGAACGGTGTACTGCATTTCTCCAAAGTTCTACTGATGCATTCAGATGGCGGATAGTTGCTGACGACTATGTGGGAGATGGTGTAGATATATAGGCATTGGTGATATTCATGTGTGGTGGTGAAAAGAAAAGTGCCGTTAAATGCTTTGCTGTATTGCCTATTATGTTAGTGCACATTGTTGTAGTATTGGAGGAATAACGGTGGATAAGAATGAGATATGGTCATTATGCGGCGACTATTTATACCTTGAGAAAGAAAACGTGGACAATAGAAAACTTTGTATGAACGTACGGCTAGTTTGCAAATGCCCAGGTACCAATTGAGAATTCCACGAATCGATGAACGGGAGCCAAATCAAAGGAATAAAATGAAAGAAACGAATAAGGGACAAAAAACGAGACCATCATACATATACCGATATAGGTACATTTTTGCTTATTTTCTATAGAATAGAGCAATCATCATGTATTTATGTACAAAGTACATGTAGGTAAACGTGTTTCCCTCAACAGGAATTACACACCTTACTACGATCCCTTTTTAGTAAACGTCACATGACCGAACAAAAACTTATTTTACTTGTACACTTTGTTTTACCCCCAACGGAGTTGAATATGATTGTTTTCCTGAAACTTTCAATACAGTGAAAGCTGCTATATTACTTATTGTGTGTTGTAGTAACTCACTCTCAGAGAGGTCTGCACATGATATGTGTAATAAAATATTATATTACAGAGACAAAGTTCACACATTTGTACGTTATCTTTTACTCATGTGTGTATTCACGTACGAGGATCCAAGGAGAGAAACGAACATGGTATTTTTTTGTACAATAGTACAGTACAATAATGACCTTCTACGTGACTAAAAAATAAGCGCGCTACTATCTCTCTTGTATGTACACACATATACACACAGACGTTGTTCAAAAATAGATGAAAAAGTGAAACAGCCTGGTTTTCTTTCAGCTTCAGAAGAGCAAGTAGTGAGCTGTAGGGATTCTTCCGATTGTATCACAATCTTAAACGGGGAAAATCATGTACACTATTTACATTTATTCGTTAACAAGGTATTTTTTACATTTTTTGCAGCACGTATAGCTAGAAGCTGTTCTCGCAGTTGGAAAGAGAAAACGGGGAAAGATGACAAAGTCAAATAAAAAATGTAGTGTTGAAGCATGTAGAGACAACGGCACCCAGACGAATTGCCAATATAATGTGTTTTATGCCTGGCTGATTTTTTCCTGTTTACCGGACTGATGTGAATGTAAAGGCACAAGATCTGAAATAAATATACTAAATAACGAATGGATCATGACAAACAATGAGTACTGCTATACGTATATACTACCTTTGTTTTTACCTTCAAATCACTTCTCTACAGGAAGCACTGAGATTCTTTTTGTTCTTTTTATTTCTGATTATGTGTATATATGGACATATCAGGCTGCTTAGAGAGCGTAAAGGTAATAAATTTTTCTGTAAAACACATTGATATATAAAAAGCAGGCAACTTAAATGTCATGTATGTATGTATAAATGGCAATATGCATGGGCACAAGGTAGTAGTAGTAGTAGTAAACTAGTGCTAGCAGTAGCACAAAGATAACTTGCATGCACAATATTTGTTTGTTTGCATATTAACTCTTCAGCACACCATTCAATACAATACAATGTTTGAGAAATATTATGA
>JAHZMZ010001634.1:2244-21558 GCA_027743805.1 Lepidocyrtoides sp. E14
CATGCGCCCCTTTCGTCCTAAAATGCCAATCAATTCTACTTGAATTTTTATTCTCTGGCCACTGCTTGCTGCATGCATTTCCATTCCATCCATCCATAATTATATAATATGTTACGCAAATGGTGATGACCTCTAAAAACTATTACAACCAAGGAGCGCCGAGCGGAAGCATAAATTAAACCCTTGGAATGCTGGAACATCCATTAGCAATTATTACATCACATCGCTGTTATCGTTATTATGTGGCTCAATGTCAAATACTTATCACATTATAATATTATACAACAATCAAGAGCTGTTAAAATAAATAATAAATAAAGTTGCTGCGTGAAAAAAAATTAATGCCATGTATATTTGCATTATCTAGCTACAATAATAAATAGGTGGTCTATATAACATTTGTTCTAACAAGGACAAGTTTCCAACAGATTATGAAAGTGCAACCTGTCATGTACAGCTTATTGTAACACAAACACATCATTTTTATCCAGAATTGGTCTACCAACAACACGGTAAAAGATTATTGTAAAAATTATCATGCTTGGCAGTTTGGCACTTAATGATTCTTCTTTCCGTTAAATATCACTTTATGCTGACGTCTGAATTTTAATGATTGTTTTGCAACAACAATCCGTGTTGTCTTATTTAAATACTGTAAAAACGGAGAAACGGTAAAAAACTTTCGTGACTAGTTCTTACTAGTTTAGCTGAATTCTGTGATGTAAGCTGTTATAGAGAAAAAGAGAATGGTCAGTATTTCCCACGTATAGCAGGGTTATGACATTGAAAATGACTTTGCTGATTTTGTACTTGACATTTACTGACTTTGATTTGACAAAAAAATGTACTTGAATTGCCGAATCTTCCTCAACATCCTAGTTGGTCAGATATGCATGCATTTTTCATTTCCATGCGATTGTTGTATCCATACGAGAGAAAAAATGCAACATGAAATTTGAACAATGATCATAATAAATAATCATGCATAGCATGCGCAACCTAATAATTCATCTCGAAGCTTACATCATCAGTACAAGTATCAATTTAAGCTTCATAATATAACCCTAGGTTCTTGCATTTGACAAAATGCTGAAAAAATTTACTACTAGTTTTTTAGTATCCTTTTACAAATTGCTTGGGGTAGTGTCATGAAAGCTATCCATCAATCTGTCCTAGAACAAGATAATTCAAATAGCTTTATCACTAGTACCTGGAAAATGGTCAAAAATCCTATATATTTTTTAAGCAAAGCTTTGCCCTTGTTTTTTGCATCACATTAGACAGCACCAATAATCAGAAGGATTTTTGAAACAGCTTTATATTGATATCCTTGATATGAGTCTCATAGTATACATAGGTATTTATTTCGATTTCATTTCATACGCACATCTGCATTATTTGATACCTCTCTTTCAGTGATAGGTAGGTAGTTGAAGATGATTTTTTTTGATAGGGGCTAAATACTAATACGCTAGCCTCAGAGCAAGTTAACTGCTACCCATGACTGCAAAATCGTCCACGTGTGCTGCGAGCGATTGAAAGGATGGAAAAAGTATTTTGTGCATGTATTTCTAGACTTCGATGTTCTGCGAGCTGGTATCTCCCCACTCGGGAAGGTTCTGTATGCCTGATTCTAACAAGTCCGAGTAACACATCAGGTACCCGTAAAACTAATTGACTGTCGTACCCAGTCCGTGCATTCGTCTATGTATCTAACTTGATATCATGCTGCATGATGCAAAGCTATAATAGCTGTTTTAGGCACACCTTTTTCAATCTGATCTGGTCCGGTCAAAAGAATCATCATCAGAGCCGAGACGAGGGTCGGATGATACCAAGATTTTTAATACCTGATGCTTATTACACTAATGATAATGCACATTGTGCTGACGTAAAAGAAGTATAAAACATGTGATGTGTGATCATCATCATCAATCATCTTCATGAAAATCATGCTAAAATTTGCAGGGTCACAATGTATTGTACATGCGCCCACCAAAAACCACTATGTATTTTTCTCCATTCTTGACAAAAATTTCGTCGCAGACACGTGTACTAATTGATAACCCAAAGAAATACCCACAGTTATTATTCTGATACCACTACTGTCATTGTTGTGTGCTTTTATTTTTAATACCACATACTTACGGATAAGCATAAATAGGTAATCCATTTCCGCATAAACCAAGCTGATTTAACCGACAAAGCGTGTTCATTGCATGTTGGTATCAAGGTGTCTTTCTTTCCATAAAAAATCGCTTAAAAGGATCGTTAAGCAAAACAGTTGCTCAAGCTCAAAACATTACTACAAAGTGTTTGAAAAGGAGTTCACAAAGTTTTGCCTGAGACCGTAAGTGCTCATCAAAACATGTGCGCAAAAAGATTTCACCCATTTACCATTTTGAACTTTTAACTCTAAAGTGGTGTTTCATAATACAACTCACAGTACGTGCTTATTCACTTTCCTCTCACTGATCCATTTTCCCTAATAATTCAGTAATTGAAAATTTTAGTTACATATTATTCCGTTGAAATGTTTACCAAGTGCACATAACAATTTTTCTTAAAGTGATTTTCAAAAGAAAAAATCACACAGTTGCGCAACAGTTTGGATTTTCTTTGTAAGCAGTGGTCATAATGCATGAAGCTAAATAGAGATCTTCATTATGGTAAGACCGGCCGCATTGTGTAGCAGTAGCATCTCTGAAACATACCACCCATAAAATATATTATTTTAATTTTAACGACGCTATAGGCACCATAGCAATATTATTATGGTGCACTTGAACAATAATTTTTGTTCTTTAAGAGCTTATAAATTTGCATGAAATTATATTCATCAAAACTGTATTTAAATCTTTCTTGAGCAGACGACAATATATATGCGTTAGGGTATTCATACTACACTTGGCCAAGTAGGCGTCATACAGCAGCACATAATCTTATCGAGCAAAATATCAACCTTTATACAATAACACGCGTGCTTTATGACTTCAATTTAAATCTGAATCTGTTTAATGGCAGTAGTATGCATGTATGTAATGTACCTATGTATCTGCTCGCCGTATCTTTTAATCGTCCCATCAAAATAATAATTTTGATACAAGTTAGCAGCGTGTATAAACAGAGCAAAGAAGTCAAGGTCGGTGTGTGTCTAACGAACAAAGCTATAAGAACAAAGCACCCAACCAAATATCGACAAGCATAAACAACTTCATACCTCTTGATGCTAATTTATCGCATAATAAATGCATTTTCTTAACTGCATTAAGGAATACCTGCTTATCATGTATTTTTGTTTTTTTTATACACATATCTTTACAAAACAAGCGTGCGCAATCATTAAAATTAATCCCACATGTAAATCCAATGATAATCGCACTTGTGCTGTTTTAAAATTATTGCGTAAAGTTGTTGGGTAGGAAAAACAGGAATGTTAGACAGTATGCACATATTTAAATTTGAAAAAAATAATTGGACAGTTTCACTTTCTACAGTACAAAAATACTCATTTCGTAAAGCTGCAGGCAATAAGCGTAATGGTCAATTCTGTATAAAGCGGTGAAGAATATTTTTGGGGTCAAATCGTGTAAAGCAGCAGTACTTCATCATCAGCAGGTGCTACACAGTCACAAATTAAGCAGCACTACTATAACAAAGCAGCAACAACACAACACGATTGACAAATTGTGAATGAGAAAGGATCACTTTTGCTATTTACTTAAATGGTTCATTATACATTATTCCGTTATAATGTTCCTTCAAAAAAAAGTTAGCTCATTGGCAACAGAAAATGGTACATTGTTGGCCATTACGTAATCAGCAACCAGTGAATTATTTATCAGCTCATTTTTTCTTGTACCGTCTCATGTCCCATCTTTATTACACATCGTCTTCATCAGTTCAATGCTGAACAGACAATGTGCTTCAGTCACCACTTACCAAATAAAAAAGAAGTAAATAGGACCCATAGTGTCAACCTCAATTCAATATTGTTAAACACATGCATTTCATTTAAAGCAAAAAAAACTGCAGGTCCTGTTGTAGGATCTGATCGGTACATAACTGTGTTCATTTTGTGCATTTCTATCTTGATGGGATAAAGTACATAGCCAAAACATTTTTAACAGTATTTTCATATCAAGCTGTCGTAAAAATGGACAAAAAAGAAATGCATTAAATTGTGCAGCTAAAAACTGCATGCTACTTTGTGTCGGTCAACGGTTGACATTCGTTCGTATTCGTCAAACAAAAACTACTAATGTGTCAGTGAACCACTTTTTTGTAAAGTTTCATTTCATGTCTTTTCTTATCAACTTGACACTGTTACACAATTAGTATTAATAATAAAAGTTTTCAAGGTGATCATCATAAACCACTTTTTAACATTCGCTGCAAAGCATTTTTTGTGGTATCGTTGTCGGTCGTCGGTGGTATAGCAAATATTATGGCTATAATTAACTGTTCAATTGGTCGTCTAAAATTTTATGTATCCACATGTAACATTGGTAAGATAAATTCAGTGATTTTTGGCGGAATATCAATTATTTATTAGATTTAGAAGGCAAACAAGTCAAAGAGTATGTTTAATAATTATTTTTCAGTTACCTAATTACTTTAACTGAAACTATACCTATGGTTACCTTCCTTGTCGCACTTATTCGGAATTCTAGCGTATTTACCATGCATGTGGAATAATGTAGCAACGTAGCCGAATTTGTGTACTTAGGCATCTTTCTTTGAATACTAATTAATAATATTGATATTAGGGAGTCACACTTTATTGTTGACAATTTTGATTCTACCATTTTATTCCGTGATCCGTGACATGATTGATCGATTGATTTTTTTTCTTCACGGTTGAACTCATTTCTAGAGTACAAGTTTACAACAAACATTATGTATGAGCATACTTCATTTACTATTAGAGTTCAACTCGGACAAAATAGGGTCAATAGTCAGTCATTCATTCAAGATGATGAATCACCATTGATGCTAAACATGCACTGAGGAAAAAAAATTCTTGATAATATTAATATTTTTTGTTGCGATAGGTAATATTCTTATTTTAAGTGTGTGCATGAATGTATAAAATAAATTTTTGTAGAATGGCTTCGTGATAGTGGATTTCATTGCATGAGATTTTTTAAACCAAAAAAGGATCACGGCGACATTACATGATATGTTGTTGCCATGGTAGCTATTTAGAGAGCCGACATGTATTTTGCATTTTATACATGAACTTCGGACGGTAAATAATAGTGAATACTTTATAGTTTACTGTCATTTCACATTCATACCATAATTATGGAGTGATTTTGTTGCGAAAATTTCAATCAAAAAGAGTTACCAAGTACGTGTAAAAGAAAGGTGGTGAATAGTTTTCCTTTTATGTGTATATTGTAATGCTATAATTTTTCCTGATCAATCAAAACCAAATTTATTCATTATTTTTTAATTGTGTGATTCTCATCATCATTAACTTTGTTTCCAGTTTCTTCTTTGAACTACCTACATACTGTGTCGTGTACGTGAAGAAGCCAGGAAGCGGAACATCTCCGATCGGGCTATTAAAATAAATAAAATTGCAAAGAATAAAGCAGAAAAATATGAAATTCCTTCACTTTAACTGACTATTTTAGTTCATAACTCACTACTCATTGTCCTTGCACGTAGGTTGTGGAAAACCTTGTGGAAAACTCCATTTCAAATTTGAATCTCGTACAAATCACATATAAAATCAGGAATGAATTCTTAGCAATAATTAATGAATGTGAAATAGTGATTTTGTAGTTGAAAATAAAACCGTTTATTTAAAAAATAGTTTGTGTCAAAGTGTGAAAGTTTTGTGTACCGGTAATAAATAGCTAGACTAAACAATTTACAAAATGGCAACTCCGACTACGAAAGAATTGGATATTCTGGCAAAGGTTAGTAAATGAGTGGGAGCAAATAATCATAATCGTTTTCATGGTTTTATAAGGTTTTGCTTACAAAAATAATGCTAGCATTGAAATGCTGGATTTTCTGGAAAATTACTATTGGATTTTATTTATTTTCTGCAGTTCCAAGATCGGCTTGCCGACTTAAACTTTGACAATGGAAAGGAAACCCAAATGCTTCTTATTCGCTTCCTCAGAGGTACACTTTTCGTGGATAAATTTTCCTTTAAAACAACGTCCAGTATTAAATTGAATGAAAACAATTAACTTAACTTTATTTTTTTTGCTTCAATTTTTACCACACCTTGTTTTTCAACCACTTTTTTAAAATCAATAAATGGATCATGATGATTATGACGGTGACCTAAATTGGTACGCAATCGAGTAGCCAGAAATCACAACTTGTCAAAATCTGAAGACATGCTTCGAAAGGTTTGTTTTCTTTTCAATTCCATTTTTAATTTGTTTTCCCTTTCAAACTTGGAATAACGGGTCATTGCTCATGACCTCGTTCGTCTTGTGAATCTTTTTTACACGATAACAAATTAGATTTTTTGATTGCATTGATTTTTACAAAATACATCACAGCACATAGAATGGCGTAAAATAAATAAAATTGAAGGCCTCATGGAGTGGACACCACCAAGAATTCTTGTGGAAGAGTATCAATATGATGTAGCCGGCTTCGATAAGCAAGGATGTCCGAGTAAGTTCACCGGACACTCTCATGCCCACAATAATAATAAATGAATGAGTCATTTTATTTACCATTTTTTAAAAGATAAAAGTTGATTAGCTTGTGATTAATGAGTTTGTTTAATTTTGAACAGTACTTATTGCTCCATTTGGTACTTGGGATGTTCGTAAGGTTTGTGAAAATGGACTGAAACAAGATTATGTAAAATATGTGGACCAACTATTTCTTCACGTGACGAGAGCTATGAAAGAAAGTTCAGAAGTTAGAGGAACCAACATTACACAATTTATCTGCATAATGGTTCCTGATGATTTTCATGCATTTCGTCAGATGTCTAGTGCTCAAGGTAGCAATTATGTACTACGATTAAAATAATCATTATAATATTACTGCACCAACAATTATACTGTCAATCAAATGTCAAAACTTATATGACAAGTGATTTTTTAAATGAAATTAATGTAGCTGTAGACGCTGTTTTGGAAACCGTACAACGGTTCGAAAAAAATTACCCAGAAACACTGAAATGTGCATTTGTTGTGGACGGTGAGTCATATTTTGTATTATGAACCGTAAAAGTAAATTACTTTTAAACCGTTGATTTCAATGTGCTTACATGTATTGACATTTTTCAGCTCCAAAGGTTTTCAACCTTATTTTTAACGTAATAAAGCCACTACTCAATTCCACCACCCTAGGAAAAGTGTCGATCTCATCCAACGAAAAAGATTGGAAACCAGCATTGCTAAATTTAATTGATGAGGATCAATTGTGCCCACGTTTAGGTGGTACAAGACCTTCCAGAGTTCCTGTATGCTACATAACGAAAAAAAAATCAATTAGAAAAGTTAAAATGGAAATGCTGTGAATGACCAATGACGTTTGTGTATATTTAGATACTGAATGCTGCTCGAGGCGCATACACTCGGAAAAAAAGTGAAAGTTACCCAATCGAAGATTCTGATGGATTCCTGTCAGTGACCATTGGAGCCGGTCAAACATTTAAATTATGTCAGGATGTTGAGAATGACGGAGAGAGTCAGCTTTGGTATATTTTTTTCAAACACGCTAACCCTTAAGCTAAAATTTTTATGATCACTCACCCAAGTTGACTGAACATGTCTTCCGCAAATTTCAGTTGGACATTCAAAACGGATAACAATGATATTGGCTTTTCCATCAAATCATCAGACTCTGATGAAGAACTTGTACCGTATTCCAGGGTAAATTCGCATATTGAACCACACGTTGGTGGATTGCGTTGCACTAAACCTGGAAAATGTAAGGATAATTAACCGAGTCAATTATATATACAAAATTCAAAGAGTAAGTGTTAATTACTTTTCGTTTTTATAAAATGGACAGATACTCTTGTTTTTGACAACACCTTCAGCCGCTTCCGCTCCAAAGTACTGCGCTACAAGATTGTTGTTGAGCAGTCGCATAGGTCTGGTAGCCTCCCAAGCCAACCGTTAAACAATGGAAAATGTAGCTCAACAAGCAACAGTAGTGGTAAAAGTGTCGCGAATAAGAACGAAAATGGCAATTCCGTTGACAATAAGGGTGATGGCAGTGATGTTGAATCTACCTCTCTGTAAAAGAAACTTGCTCAAAAGTTTGAAAGCCTTAAACAACAAAATATTGTGAAGTTTTCTGCATATTTACATAATTTGCAAGCAGTATTTTTGTCTCATTTACGACTGTGTAACAAACACTATGTTAGATTACCTCAATGAAATTTTTCATGTAAAATAAAAATGGTGCTCAATAAAATGAAAATTGTAGCAATTAATACGTAAAGATTAGTCTTGTAAATAATATTTTCACTTGCCATAGCAAAAATGATACATCTCAATTTTCACTAGAATGCGAAAATAAGAAAGGTCTCACGAAATTCCAGGGTGTTTTGAAATTTCAACCGGCCAGAAAAATAAGCGTAAGCATTCTGTGTGTAACAAAAACAAACAAGTCGCAATCTATAATCTGTTTTGCTTGATTTGATTGATAAGTAAAGAGACAGTAGAATACTCAAACAAGTTTACTTTGGATCTTATCACAGATTTTATTAGAGACTTCCTCTAGAGAGGATCCTGTTGATAACTATGAGTTAGGAATCGGACAAAACTCGTCGTTTGAACCAGAACTGAAGTTAAGTAAGTTATAAAATACACAGGTAATGTGTAGAATCCGCTCAACAACATAATTATTGTTTGTCAATATCTCTGAGTTGTTTAAAAGCGAACAGGTTTCCCAACTACGAATATTTCACACGATGATAGTTCTCGATTTTTTATGTAAATAAACAAAATTCAAACAGTCCTTTTCTCTCCGTTTCTGCGAATATGAATGTATAAAGACGGCGTTGTCAGCAGGGGGTTTCTAAGGGCAAAGACAAGGTAATACCATTCTACGAGTTCTGCGACACGATCATGTTATAAATGACTTTACCCGCAATAAGTAGACCGCTAAGTGGCCTAGCTGTAATTCCCCACAAATGCTAACACACTAAGGAATCCTGCTGCGAGTTTTCAGTGAAAACTTTTCACTATGACACATAATATGAAGAATTTTATAGGAATTTCATGATTGGTATCATTTAAAGCATAAACCTTGCATAAACCGTGGCTAAAACAAATGACTTTTAATGATACATGCGTGACCCATATATAACGATGATTTATTCATCGTTACATATAACATCTTTGGATTTTCACAGAACGTTTCACTGTCAACAATAAGCAAAAAAGATATCGCAAAAATGACTTCGTTCTTTCCTCTTTCTTTACATATTTTTTATGATGCAATAGTTCAAATTTTTCATGCTTTCAACGAAAAATTCCCATCTCAAGTCACAACTTATTGAGAGTTAACGCACTACATCAGTTAACTATTGCAAGCAAATGAAATTAAGCAAATGAAATTAAGCAATTTGGTGTGCATAGTCGTTTAAACAATTTGTTGGTGCTACACAAAAAAAATACATGAAGTTTTCCATGGTTGGAAACCTTAAAGGAAGAAAAATTGAAAAACAATTCTGTAAATTTGCCATAAACATGCGAATCTATTTTCGTGCCACATAATATGTAAGTCAATGCACATCACAGTATATTGAGAAACGCACAACATTAATAAGGGTGATAGCCGCAAGTTCCCGGTACTATACCGTATGCCCTGTGAGAATTTCTTGTTTCTAAGAGAAGAAAACGGTTATCACTACAGATTACAGAATTGTTTTGAATTTTAGCACGAGAAAACAATGCAGTAAGAAAAACAACACACGGAAGATTAAAATCTTATTTCAAGCAATGGCAGTAGAAACAAGTGCTGTTAATTTGTTATTCAAAAACCTATTTAATTTAACTAAACTTTCCCATCACACACACACATACACACCATAACAACAGGTTAATGGCATTATCGAATGCCTATCTGAAGTTTAGATGATATTACACTTAGAGTAGGTGATGGAAACAATAAGCACGGAGAAGCTTTAAGTAATGTAGTATTTTTTAAAAAAATTAGTTGTTTGAATAAATTGTCCACGTTAGCATTTCTCTACTAATAAATTTTTATTCTTTAATCTGGCATGTCAAGCAAAGACTACGTAGGAAATTCTTCTTTTAATTGAAATTGCTGAGAGGATTGAGAAAACAAAATTTCAATTTGTTTTACTGAAAACGAAGATTTGTAATAAATATACAAATCAGTTTATACTTCATTATACTTCCACTACATACTGATTGACACGTTTTCAACTTAACTTTTAAACAGTTGCCATTACCGGTGAGCCTGGCGACTAAATAATATTGATTCGTCGTTCCATGTCGTCTTACCCCGACTTTATATTCACTTTTGAACGAGTTGCTAACTGTGTCTTGATTAATCCGAATCGTTTATAAAAAATAATTTGTATTTTTTTCCAGAAATCATTTTTAAGCGCTTATCATGGCAGATGAAAACAACGGAACAACAAATGTATTGTCAAAAAAGGAACAAGATGCACTGCATCAGGTTGACTTCAAATTTATATTGCTATTAAGACTTTAAAATTTAAGAGAAAATTTGAAAAATGCATACAAGAAACTCTATTGATTTTAAACAGTTCAAGAAGAAACTGCAGGACTTGGATTTGTCAAATCCTCTGTTAGAGGATAGAAGGCTGATAAACTGGCTTCGAGGTATAAATAGCACACTTTGTTTGAATTAGCAGAAAAAATCAAGATCTTGGTAGTGTGTTATGTTTCATCATAGCTCGGGAACTACGCATTCCTGATGCAGAGCAAATGCTGCGAAAACACTTGGAGTGGAGACAAGAAAACGATATAGATACGATTCTAACATCAAGTTTGGTGCCTGTGGAAGAGCCCCTTTTGGCTTCCTTACCTGTTGATATCGTTGGTCATGACAAGCAAGGAAATACAATAATGGCCGTTTGTGTGGCCACATTGGATATTAAAACCCTTTTACAAACTTATGATAGACAAATGGCCTTAAATGTTATTTATTATATGCTGGAAACTGCGTATGCCGACATTGTGCAGCACTCTACGGATCCTAAGAAGTTAAAACAGGCAGTATACGTTGGCGACATGGAGGGATTAAAGTTTAAAGATTATCTTTCTGCAGATGGTGTTTACTTATTTATCATCATAACAGCTTTCTTTGTATTTAATACTCATTCCCAAATTTGGTTTTAAAAATATTTAATTTTTGGCTTCACAGCTTTGGATTTGCTCATAACTGCGCTGAAGGTGATTGAAGGAAACTACCCCGAATTGCTAAATAAGGCATATGTCATTAATGGTAGTACAGAATAAAACCTTGTCCATTTGTCAAATTACAAATTTAAAGGAATAAATTTTAATTCTCATGCATAATGATACTTTCAGCTCCTTCCATATTCCCGGTTCTTTGGAACATTTTTAAACCATTTGTATCAGCGACTACATTAGGGAAAGTCACAATTATTGGTCAGAATCAAGAAAAAATACAAAAGTCTCTTCTGGATATAATTTCACTTGATCAACTTCCAAGGAAATGGGGCGGTAATGGATTCTCTGAACGAATTCCTGTAAGATTGGAACAATTTTGCACCAAACTTTTTAACCTCTAAATGTATATGAAGATTAACACAATTTGCATTAACACGAACAATCTGACAGGGATATGTTACATTTTTTAATAGGGTTTAAACATAGCATCGTCATCCTCTACCAAGAACAGCATTTCAGAAGCAGACTTGGATGAAACTGTGATACCTGCAGGAGAATCACTGGAGATTTCTGTTGATGTTAAGACACCCAAGGCACTTTTAAGGCATGTATAAAAGTTTGGTTTCTCCTGGCTTGAAGCTTTATTCTTTAAATCGAAACTTTTGGTTTATTTTACTTGTTGCAGTACAATTAAATGTTTTAAAATGGAATAATTACCTATATTTTCATTAACAGTTGGATTTTCAAAACGAAACATTACGATATTGGGTTCTCTCTTATTCACAAGCCATTACACACTTCCGAAGGTAGTCACAGTAATGACGGCTCTACCACAGAGAAAATCAAGTATAAACGTATTAATGCTCAGAAAGCAATGCAGTCAGGATCGCTCCTTTGTAATGTCGCCGGGCATTATATCTTTCGATTTGACAATACGTACAGTAAACTACGTGGGAAATCGCTGTTCTATCGTGTAGAAATGACACAGGTTGCACACAAATAAATGGAATGCAGAGAACACAGGGATGGCCATTTCAAAAAGCAAAAGGAGTCTGACATTGACATTTTTGCAGAAATAATTAATCATTTGTCCATAGAAACGTATAAATTTTATGTAAATAAATTAAACACCTAAATTTGCCTGTGTAAAAGCTTAAGAAGAGTGACGATTTAGTGGATTTGAAGTAGGTCATGTGTGTGTGTAGGTACAAGGATTTAAGTACCTACCTATAATATGTAATGTGACAAGATGAGCCAGTACAGAATCATTAGTGGATACTATACTGGACCAGCATTTTCTGGATTGTGTTATAAGCTACAGCTTATATATGCGCATTAAAATTTAATGTTACCCAATTCTATCATGCATTTGTACCCATACTTGAGAAAATAATCATTAAAAAGTTCATGCATGTCAATCAGCATTTTCTCGTTTCCCTCTAGTGGCATCACTGGCATCCCAATTTTATAAGGTTAAATTCAGCAATCTAAACAGAAAAAGAGTCATAGTCATCATGATTTTCATTTTATAAAGACTAATAATTTTCGCAGCATCAGTACAATGGAAACAACTTTCTGCAAAACTGCGTGCAGGAAAACGATTTCTGCCGGCCGCATCAACCCAGAGAGATTGTGATCTATGGCATTATTGAATTGAATTTTGAGTTGAATTATCTACAATTCTTTTACTGGAACAAAGTTTCCATGCGTTGTGAACCACATCGACAGCACTAGTGTGTGTACATTGTTTTAACTAATCCTCCAAAAAAGTCGCTTTCATCAGTTTTAAATCTGACTCTGGTCATCGCATTGTTTTGAGTACCTAAGTGCTATACTTCCAAATTACAACCTTGCATGTCATGTGATAAATACGTTCTAAAATGACACGTTAACCCATTTAACAATTAAAATTTTGGGCATTTTTTGTTTAACTTGTACCTATTGTTCACAGATTACTCTATTATTACTGTATCAAAAAATGCACGTCATAAGCAGACTCGGAACTGGTTTTTGTGCCTGGCTGCCTGGAAGGATGAACATAAAAGTTGCTTACTGCATTGCAAATGTAAAACTGTAGCCAATCAATCTCAAAATATAATTCTAAAGGACGAGGTATTGCATGGTAGATAAAAAACTTTTATTATCATGATATTAAACAACTCTAAGCAAAAATGGTAGGTTTTTTAGTTTCCATTTCTATATGAAAAACAATAAAATGGTAACCTGAACTATAGAGTGCTACGTCCGTAAAACCTGAAGATAAAGTACTGCGTGCCTTGTCAATTGGTTCAATAATGGCACAACAAAATTTGGTGGTGTTATAGTGCATACAGTGCACAGGATTCAAGTTTTTATTGTTTTATACTTTGTGACAGCCTGATTTTTCAAATGCATATAATTTTCAACTCGTTTTCCTTCTATTTTCTTGGGACTGTGTTTTGAAGGTTGGGTTGAATAGGTAACTGAATTAATGAGGCGAAATATTTTTCAATACATGAAAATTGCATGCAGCGCCTATAATAAAAAAAATCGCATTCTATATCTTAGCGTCCTTCATCAACCCTGCTTTTTATTATATTTGTTTGCACTTTGTACATAAAATTACAATGGAGTACGGAATCGCTAAAGTCGTTCGTCATTGATCGATGCTCTACGTTGCGTTGTCTACTGATCAGTCTTCAACTGGACCACCGGAGAATTGCATGCAGAAAATTTGATGCATCTTTACTTAACTCTTTATTTTGGCCAGTAAAATTTTGAGGCATCTAATTTTGAGTGAAGAAAAAGTGGTTATCCTTGCCAAGATGAGTGGTTTTACAGAAAAAGAAATCGTGGCTTTAAAAGAGGTACTTGTCTTTTTAAAATTGTCCGTGTGTACTTACTTCGTCATCAGTTTTAATGATTCTGGAACATATTTTTGTCTTGTGTGTTAGTTTCGAAGCAGAATTTCTGAAATTTTGCCAAATGATGAATTTAGCAGACGTGATGACAGTTTGATTCGTTGGATCAGAGCAAGAGAAATGAATCTGGACAAAGCTGAGGATATGATTCGAAATGTAAAATTTTCATTCGCTCTTACTTACGGGCAACTCCTCCGCATACTCACTTGACCTTTTACTATGAAACTGCCAACGTATTTGAATCTTTGGTTTTTTGCAGTCGATGAAATGGCGCTCGGAAAATAAGATTGACAATATCCTGGATGCAGGAGTGGATGCAGAACTCATCCGAGATTTTCCTTACTATGTGGACGGCGTAGATAAAATGGGTCACTATATAATATTAACGAAAAATACATGCACCATGTACTACATATTTCTAAGGGATGCTCCTCTTCGAGGGTCCGTTGTAGTGCTCCTGGTTTATTTTTAAGTCCTTGTAAGCCTGTTTTATTGAGAACTTTGAGGGTACAATTAGAATTTTCCGATTTTAGCTTAATTCGCGTTGCAGATGCACGAAAAAATGGTCTAAAGATATAATTTAAGTAACACACTTATCTCTGAATTGGAGCTTCCCTTGTCACTTAACCATGCAACTTAATGAAAAACAGTAATTGGAATTATGTAGTTGAAGCTGAATTGGTAAATACCGTTTTGCAGTTGAACACAAAATCACTAGTACTAGACTGAAAAGTTTATTCAACAAACTGTGAACCTAATTTAAAGTCAATTAATTATTGCTTTCACCGCAACTGTTTCCTACCTAAATTACATGGTTATGGTATGGTTACCAGAGTATTTTTCGATAATATTATGAGCTCTCTCTTAAAACAGGAAGGCCGGGTAAGACAAACCACAGGGATATGAAAATGGCATGTCACTTCATGATAATGTGCCGTTACCTGAAAGTTTCCATGTGTACATTATAGTGCTTACAATATCTTATGGAACATGGGACATTCGTTCATTTGTTGAGTCGGAGGGCACTTCAAGATTCATTCACCATTCTAATCAAATGTTGGAATCAATTTCACGGGAAATCAAAAGAAGAACTTATGAAAATGAAAAGAATATCGAAAATGAGTCGACTTGTATTCAATTTGTAGTTATCTCAGACATGGCAGGATATTCTTATCGACAATTGGCTAATATGAAAAGTTAGTTAAAGTTATTAAATAACTTGGAATCTTTGATATAACTCATTCATGTATGCCAACATTTACTGCTTTAAACGAGAATATTATTTTTGATATTTCAAAATTTAGCTGTGCATTCGATTATTCAAACCGTTAGTGTTTATGAAGCTCACTATCCAGAATCAATGGCCAAATGTATCGTCATCAATGGTAAGACATTTAAATACATATCGTACATTTCTGTACGGATGTTGGACACATAAATTGTTAAAATACAATGCTGAAATTGCTTCAATAATTATTCCATTTAAAAAAATTTTTTTTAGCTCCATCTATATTCTCCATATTGTTTGGAATGATGAAGCCATTTATGTCAGGTCGAACTCTTGACAAGATTCAAATATTTTCGGATAACAAGGAGCAATGGCTACCTGAAGTTCTTGATTTGATAGATCCAAGCCAAATACGTGAACAATTTGGAGGGACAAAAATTTAAATAATTTTGGAAGCGTTTTAAAATGTGGTTTGTCACGTTACCAACATCAACAGAATTAAAATTTTTCTCGTGTAATGTTATTTGATAAAGTGGCATTACATAGACAAACGTACCTTGTATAAAATAATTCGTATAATTTGAACTAATTTTTCCCTTAATCGACCTTGTCACTACTCTCAGGCGATAAAAATGAGACAGTTTTTTATTGCACTATCATCATTATAAAATATTCTTCTCATTTTTCCTCATTTTTCACCTTCCTCGTGTATTTACATCTGATTTTCTTAAAAAGTAAAGTGTTGCCAGTGTTGTCTGTGAAACAATTTATAAAGCATATTAATACTTGTACTTACGCGAAGTGTCCAGGATTTTTTTTCGATAATAAGAAACAATATTATGTCTCGTTATAATTATAAATATTAAATATATAAATAAATGAATGTCTTTCTATTAAACTGTAGTACTTAAACAAATATACCACGCTGTACAATTTTATTTTGAGCTTCTGCCACACAATGTATTTCAATGAAATGAGCTACAGAGCTAGTTTTCAAAGATATTTTGTTGCCAACACCTACAGGCATGTAATATTTAATGATGGTTTCGTGTCCTAGTCCTAATGTCATGGATACAACCAAACATAAAATGATATCTATCCAGAGACGCTATTTTTTTGCACCAAGTAGATCGCGTGCTGATGGTGCAACATTTTTGCCGTGTCCTTAACAGAGTCCATTGCTCTGATTATATACATCATATGTTTTTTCCATGCATTTATCATGAATTTAATAATCACACAATATTATATCTATCTACCTATTCATTTTTGGAGTTTTTAATCTCGATTTCCTGTGTGAAGTCAACATCTACGTCTTTTTAAGCTATTCGATTATTATTGTTTGTCTGTCTACGCAACAAACCAGTTCAAATTATTCCCATGCTTTGTTTTTTTCATTTTTTAATCGCAAGCTACCATTTAAATTGGCCTAAAAATGTAAAAAAAATTATAATATTTTAGCTTGTTGAGTCAATCTAAAGAAATGTATTTTTTACTTAGTTTTCAGCTTTATTCACACAAATTTATGTACAAGTTATCAACTGCCTTGCCACGTAAAATTTAAACTTTGAAGCCTACAATTATCCAATCCACTATAGTAGTATCACGATACTTTAGGCAACGTTGTAATCACATTTAAATCAAACCTGCTACTATATCCTTCCAAGTCTCTACAAATTTAATCACGCTCATTATTTTTTGCATGTGTTGATCTGACATTGACTGTTCAACTAGATATAATGATCACCATTACCATATAAACTGCAGTTAAGTATTTGCAGCGACTAGCAATTGAAATGTAAAAAAGTGAGTGATCAAGCGAAACGATCATTGGGATTGGGATAGGTACATACAAGGAAAACTGCAAGTTGAATTTCGGCTTAAACCACGATCTGCACTTACTATCATCATACTTTTCCACTGCAGTTGGTTCTTCAAATTAGCTGCTGTGAAAAGCAAATGACTTTCCATTCATTGCAAATGAACAGTTGAAAAGGTTGAAATTAAATAAAGGAAAATGCACGAGCAAATTTGCTGTCTTGAAACTGTTTTCAAAGAGAGTATTTAGGACTAGTACAGTGATTTTATGAAACTTAAAGTTCATTAATATAGATTTATACTATATAGCTATTGCTCTAGAATTGTTCATGTCTGTAAGAACCAACTGTTGATTGGGTGGTATTTAATTTCTCACAGAAATGAACAAGTTTTCCTGGAGTGCACATTGAAAAGATTACTGGTCAGTTTGTGTCGGTGTGTTTCAAAGTGCTTACAAATTAAAAGTTCGTATAAAAGAAGGATATTAAGCAAATTTTATTACCGAAATAAAATTTCAATAAAAATACAACACATTTAAAGCCTTTTAGTACAATGGCATTACCAAACAAAGAGGAGTTGGCTGCATTAGAAACGGTACACAATAATTCTCATTTTATGCATACATTTTTTCGCAAACAAAATATATTTGACGGAAACTAATGAAGATGTTTATTTTTCATAAACAGTTTAGAGGAAAGGTGGCTGACATTTTGACGGAAGACGAAATTTCTTCTGATATCTTTCTGTTGAGATGGCTGCGCGGTAAAATAATTCATGATAACACAGAAATAAAAACTTTTAAAGCAAATATTATATTCGTGATTTGTGAAAAATTCAAATTTGCCGTTTTTCTTGAATAGCCCGAGACCTGGATATGAACAAGGCAGAAACGCTGCTCAGAAATGTATGAATTTGAAAAAAATACGTAACAAACCTAGGTGAAAAATATTTGATTATATCGAAGCAAATTGAAATTTGTTATTTTCATGCACAGGCTATTGAATGGCGTAAAGAAAACAATCTGGATGACTTAATAATCGGCAATGCAAAACCGTTTTACTATGAAAACTATCCAAGATGGGCTGATGGGATTTGTAAAATGGGAAGACCAGGTGAAAGATAGCAAATAATTATTACCACCTGTTTGTTGATAAAATAAATATTTATTCTAAATGATTTTTCATCATCATCCACCATCTCATTCTCTTGAATGATTACAGTGTTTACAGCCGCTTTCGGTCAGTGGGATATTCGAAAAGTTGAAAAGCATGGGAATACTGAGGAATTAATTACCTATCTGACTGAAGGTTTTGAAGAAGTCTACCGTGCAATACAAATCAGCTCTGCTCGAAATCCACCAGCTAGGGATATTCGAAAAGTTGAAAAGCATGGGAATACTGAGGAATTAATTACCTATCTGACTGAAGGTTTTGAAGAAGTCTACCGTGCAATACAAATCAGCTCTGCTCGAAATCCACCAGTTCCTGGATGTCCACCGGTTAGCCAAATCATATCAATTTATGACTGGGAAGGATTCGCTTGGGGTCAGCTATTTAATTATCAAGCTGTGCAAAGCTTTTTGAAAATCGGGTCTATTTATGAGGCTTACTATCCGGAAATCCTTCATACCTGCTACTTCATCAACTGCCCGTCCCTCATTTCTACTGTGCTTATGTTGCTCAAGCCTGTCATTGCTGCAAGGACAATGGACAAGATCAAATGTTTTGGATCAGACAAACAAGCTTGGAAGGATGAGATTTTTAAATATTGTTGACGCGGACCAATTACGACCACAATTTGGGGGAACTAAGAATGATGATTTTAATCCATTTAAATAGAGTTTAAACAATTTCTATTCTGCAAGGTGAAGTGTTAACTAGAGAAGCACCTAAAAAGTAAAATACTGCTCAAATACTTACGTTTTATAGTACCCCGATATTTGCTTTATAAAATGCAACCCTTATCCAAGATTTTTACTAAAGTACCTACACACGTACCTAATCATGACATGACTCGT
>JAHZMZ010001635.1:0-22876 GCA_027743805.1 Lepidocyrtoides sp. E14
GTACACTTACCTACTAGACCGACAATGTGATGAATATTTGCCGAATGAAAATGAATTGGATGAGAATGATGACTAAGTCACACACAAAAATGTATTTAATTTAATTTATTTATTTTAACTATGTGAGCTTAAGATTATAGAAAATGTGAAAATTAACATTGTCACTTCATAACTTACCTTTATAAGAAAATTTGTGACAATAAAACCAATTTATTATTATATAAAATTTAAGAATACAAACAAAAAGATCTAACGTATGCTGGAAATACAGACATATTTCTCTCATTGACGTAAGTTCTGTAACAAGTTCTGGAAAGTACGTATTTGATCGGGGAATAATTTGTCTTCATGTTATACACAAATAAATTGCGCTTTGATTAATGATTGAATAATTATTTTAACTCATATTTGCAACGACAATGCTGCTGTTGCAATCAGCAAATGCCGTTCAGTCCGACCACAAAAGACGGATCTTAATAAACAAATCGTTTCAGTATTAGCATAGTGATTATAATAACACATAATAAATATGTTGACTCGTCATTGACATTTGGAATCAGGCTGGCTCTAAATGTTCAAAAATCATGCTTCCGCAACATTAAATCTACATTGTACATATTATTGCATTCTGCGGTCCAATTCTCCAGCATAATTTTTTGGCAATCATCTCAGCAGTAAAGAAAAAAAGGTTGTATTTTATGCATTACTTCTACTTAACTGCAAAAATCCAAAACATGATTAACAATTTTACAGCCGAGAGGTACTAACAACCGAAAGATGAAACTGAAAAGTGCACATAATATTATGAAGTGAATCGTGTTTCCATTTTTAACGGGCTTGAACATCTAGATAACATTAATTTAAAAACGTAGATGATGTCGTGTCGAGAATAAGACTTAACTTTTCTAGTAAGAATTATGATCATCATAACTTCCCAGCGCATTTTATATACTTTACGGGCTCACTCAAATGTCGCTACACTAATGATTTCAGAACTCGGGTATGTATTTAGCATAATATGATATTCCATATTTATTTCCAAGTTTGCCATGGCATGACCTATAAATATAACTCCTAAAAAGCACCAGTTCGAAATAAAGAGTTCATATTTGCTGTTATACAACCTTCTACTCTAATCATGAATGACGTCATTATATTCTTAGAGAGCTTTTTAATGTAAAATTCCGCCATTTTTGTTTCAGATAAAGTGAACCATTTGCTTTAGTGATGAATGTTTGTAAGTCTCTAGAAAATTTTGCAACAGTGACAATTATTTAATGTGAAAACATCGTTTTCCTCCTCTATTTGGTAATTTCACCGCGCGATTTAATGAGAAAAAACGGTCGTTAACTCGGCATAAATTGAGGAATGGGACTCCCTACTAAAACACTGCTTTAGAATTCATATAAGTGGCAATAACACCGTGACCACGTCCACTTGCAACATCTTTAGTACCATTTCTAATTGTTGGTCATTTCGTAGTTAACTGCTCAACTTACAAATATTGAATTGAATTTATAGTTGTATTTTATTTCATATTTATAAACTTGTCACTCTCACAGAAAATCTTATTCATGGAAAGTAAGCTCACAAATGTCATGGTTTAATACATTCTGCTAAGCAGAAAAGTGTCAACGGTTAGTTTCGTTAAACATATCTTAATTTTAAGAACATTGGAGTGCGTATTTACTACCTAAAAAGCTTTAGTGACAAGCCAGACAACTGTCACTTAAACATTTCAACAGATGGATGACTGGAACGTGTCATGACTTTCGCTTAACATTCAAAAAACATTAGTTTAAAGTAAGCTGAAAAGTCTACAGTGATTTGACCAGAGATAAGTACAGTTCATAGCTGTTGAGTGCTCGCTGAGAAATTTATCTGGGCTTAACCATCCATATTACTAATGTCAGGAAAAATAAAGAGAACATATCTTGTAGACCTATTAATATAAATAAGAAATGACCGCACGCCCATTAAACCCTTTCCCTAGTTTTAGGTAGTGGACAAACACAAAAAAATATCAGTCAGTTGATCCTTCCCACTGGTATTTTTGTCAGTTTAAGGAACACAGAAAGTGTTTTTAGAGTTAAAAAGTAACATTAGCAATAATAATGTATTTTCGAACATTAAACCTTGCACTATGTTGCATGTTTTGCACCATGCTAAGTTTAAGCAACAGTGAAACATCAAACTCTGGCATAAACGATAATTTACATTTTCAGGCAGAATGTTCACTACTTTTACTAGGCACGGGTTATTCTAAACAAACCAAGCTATTACTATCTACAAAAGACTCTTGTGGATTATGGCTTTTCCAATTTAGCGATGGTGATAAAAACTTCACAGTTTCAATTAATAGGGAACGTCTGATCAAATTTCGAAACCCATGTTCTGTAGCAATTGTGCTAAGCCCTAGATTGTACATTGGGGATACTGTACTCAAACCAACGGAAAATGTTGACACATACGCAGATCCAAAATCGGATTTTTACTTTTTTCTCTTTGAGCCGGAGCAGAGAAATCACTCCTTAAATTTTCTTCAGAGTGGTAAAATATCGTATATTAAAAACAAGGCTGCCATTCAGTTAGAATATTATCGGAAAAGTCAAGTTGACATATTCACCGATTGCCAGCATTGCCATAATAAACACATAACACAAATATCAGAGGCTCTATCAATTTCAGCCATCACCGATTTTGTTAAAATGGTTCTGTCAATTGCACAGTACAAAGAGAGCAGTATGCATGGAGTTGTGCTAACAGTAAGCTGTGGGACCACTTCCAAATCAATAGCCGACATTCGCCAAGATGCCGTCACTAAAAAATGGCTCGCTGTGCGATCATTAACAAAATATTCAGTGGAATATCTCATGGGAAAATATAACTTTTCTGCAGACTACATGCCCGCCACAATTCTAGGACACTATGGAAAGAAACTAGAAAATGGAAGCTGGACTGGCGTAGTTGCTGATTTGATTAATGGTAAAGCAGACTTGGGTTGTGTGATGGCCCAAACATTCCAGAGGAATCAAGTTGTTGATTTTTCCATCCCAATTACCTTTAATGGAATGACATTTATCAGTGGTCATTCTGCCCCCCGGTACTCATGGAAATCTATTTATTGGCCACTGCAATGGGAAGTATGGATGATTTCAGTGGTGTCCACAGTTTGCACCGTAATTGCTTTGGAGGAAATTTTAAAGTTTTACTCATTTAAACAGCGCAAACCTTGCTCCAGGTACAAAAACTTTAGCAAAAGCGGATATTATCTTTTTACAGTATTTTTCGAACAAGATATGAAGGAAATGAGTAAAGAAAAGGGAATGCGAATATTGGTTGCATTTTGGCTACTCTATGGGATTGTCATTACAACAGCTTATCGATCCAAACTAGTCTCCTTAATTTCATTCCCTGTTTTGGAGGAATCGCCAAATACATTTCAGGAGCTAGCAAGAGCCTCACCGAAAGAGTTTCGTGCAACCGTTGTAGACGTTGGTGGGGTTTCAATGTTGTACTTCAAGTCGAGTACAAGCAACACATTAAAACAATTGGCGGAACGGTTGCATGGTGAAAAGGACGAGAAAAAATGCATTGAGAAAAGCGTAGGAACATCAAGTCATGCTTGCATCATGTGGAGACTAATTGCCAATTATGGTCTAGCCAGATATTTTACAAATATTGGTGCATCATCGGATCGTCCTTTATCTTTGGGAATGCATGATGAAATCAACGTCAGTCCTGTCACTTTGACGTATCAAAAGAAATCCTTGCTCAAGAGCAAATTTGACTGGGCTTTGAGCATAGCAGCTGCTTCGGGATTGTTGAAAAAGTGGAATCAGATTGACGCTTTCTTTCTGAGAATGGAGCGGAGAGAGGAGCAAAGTAAAGAAAAAGGTTTAAAAAGGCACATTTATGGTCATGATGACGAGCACAAACCACTAGGACTACAAAACTTTATTGGGTCACTGTACGTATTTAAAATTGGTTTGTTTTTGGCCTCGATGTGTTTCACTATAGAGAACTGGACAAATATATGGTGCGCTTTTCTGTCCATACTCAGGTTTATACTAAAATTTGTTCTTTTTAAGCTTCAGTAATTTAACTACCTACTGTAACAACCAATATAAATAAAACTTAGCACAAAATGATACTGGTTTTAATTACAGTGCAATAATATTATGCACCTACGTGTATTTGTATGTTTGAATTTTCTATGGGGTTACTCAAGACGATATATATTTTATTTCATGTCGGAGAACATCATGTAAGTGTATTATGCTACGACCACAGGAACATGATAAAAGTCAGACCAACTACCAATATAATCTCTGGAAACAATTGCTCCTGGAGAAATCCTTATAACTACAGATTTCCCGGGAAATTCCTGCATAAATATTTTACGAGCCACAGCAATCAATTCCTTTCCATTTGACACAGTGTCCTCGTCAACATTCCAAATCATGGTTTGCACTAGGTCAAATATTTTTGGACACATACGTCTCAAAACGCTGTTGCATCTTGTCTTGTCTGAAAACATTTCCTTTAGAAGTAATATTTCTAGCATTTCCTTGTCAAAATGAACGATACAACCGATTGAAAAGTTTGTCGAGAAGGAAGTAACAAATTGGACAGTCGCGTCGTTTAAACCAACTTCCGGGAAGATGATGGTCTGTAGTTCAATGCCACCAATATTGCGTGCTTCTTGTAGCAGCTGTGTCATAAACTTTTCCATGTCCACCCACATTGAAATGATATCGTCCCCAAAAATCATGCTGATATTAGCATTATAGTCCTTCACGTTTTCAGAATATGCATTTCCAAATTGATCGGTGCAATTAAAACTAGGGTCCATTAGTTGTTTCCTGTAACGTACTATCGCTCTCCATGTATCTAATAATTAAATTACTAAATCACCCTCCATTTTTTTAAAAAAAAAGTTAGATGCTGTACTTTTTTTTTAAAAACTTACATGTATTTATAAATAATTTGTCGCCGACTGTTCTAGTCAGTACATTTTTTAGTAAACAAGGTGTGGCTTCTAGTTCATTGATGTACAAATTTGGAATTATTAGTTCTTCATGGCGAATATCTGAAGCATCTGTAAAATTTAGCGATATAGACTTTCCCAAAATAACACGGTGACCGTTAAAAGATTTAGTGGGATCTTTATCGGATACTCCTGCCGTTTTCAAATTTGCATAGCCGAGCATAAATAGTGGCAGTAGATTCATACATTTTGAATGGGTTTCGTTTAGCAAGCCAATTACAGTGTGCTGGTAATATTTGGATGATCGCAAAAGACTTTCCAAATCTTTCCATTCCTTTTTCCATTCCGATGTTACCATGTAACCAGTAGGTGGGCTTTTGATATCTGCCTGATAAACTATTGGTTTGTTCCATATTTGTCCAATAAATACATTATTTTGAGATTCCAGATAATCCATATGACTGCGGAACATTTGATATGAAAATGGAAATTCTCTGTGAGAGGGAAAGGTATCAGAAATCACAATAAAATCAGCGTCCTTGATCTGATTTATTAAATACTTCGCACAACCAATTTGAAGGGAATTGTATGCAACTCCAACAGAAATTTCCGAGCATTCCTTGGAGTCTCCACAGTACATGGAAAGGAAATTTTTTGTATATTTTGGAAACGAATAAGGAGTGCTCTCTATCGCGTTATCCAAGCTGACTGCTGGGGGGCGGTCCAATCCATGGTAAGTGGTTTCTCTGCTGAAAAATAAGTTTGAATTTTCACAAGTGTCCACTTTCCAATCTAGTACGATTGAAGTGAGATGCCGTGTTACAAGAGCTTTTTTTTCTTCAGGAATGTCCAGTGACAACTTGTAAAATACGTCATTTAATCGTCGCCATAGAAAACGATTTTGATTGGTGTAGCGCAGTGACAATATCAGTGAGTATTGAGATGAACGGGGGCTTGCTTTGTTGAGTATGTTAAATACGGAATTTAGCTGGAAAATGTCATTCAACAGCAAGTCTGAGTAAAAATGAAAAAAAAACACGTACAATTATGACAATTATTCGGTAGGCTCTTTTAAATTTGATATTTCAAAAAATAAGGTTTCGAACCCGTTGAGTAGTAAACAAACGTCGACTTGTTCAGCGCTTCCTCGAGCAAAAATCTACTATTGTCGGTGTCTCCATCACTCTTCAAGCAACCATCTATTAGATGCGTTAAATCTTGATAAATATCTCCAAACTTTGTTCCTTCAATATTAACTTGAAAACAAATTATTGTAAAGATCGCAATCTTTTTTAACTGAATCATGATCGAATATATATGAAAATATAACTGTTGCACTGCTCGAGGTAGTTGAGTTTTCACAAGCACTCTCACGCTCACCAGACGAGTGAGAAACTGATTAGCATTGGTAGAAATTGCGTTTTCCGTGGTGGTTTTAAACATGCTCCTAATTACGACTATAAATTGAATTGCGGGCAGTACAGTAATAATAGTTTCGATGCACATTATATGCCAGAGTAATATAAAATATTGACTTCCTGGTATATGAATTGCGGTTAATTAGGCGTTCATAAAATCATAAAAATAACATGTATACATTTTAGCAGGAATTTTTTGAGGAGGAAAAAAGAATAGTGTTTTAATGTCTGCAAGTTTTTGCTTAAGTTGATAGGGAAAATATTTTTCAAAGGGATTTCGAGTAAATAACTGGTTACGCATCTGAACTGAACTTGCGCATTTTTACGTTGATGCGTGCAGTCTGCATTAGTAACGCCACACCCCAATTCCTCTTCTGTTGTAGATAATTATATGTTGCTGCATACTCCGTCCGACAATTCTTCATTTCACTATGGTAGGAGCAAAGGTGATGTTTTATTTTAAATTTTAAATTGTAGCTTATATTGGATATGGTGCTGTGCGGAATACGGATACAAGATTTTATATACATACGTAAGTACTACTAGAATTCCAAAATATCCTGAGAATTCAGTCAGTATTCTGAAAGAATTTCAAAGCCAATTGTAAGCTTTTATTAGGTAAATAAACCGTGAATAACTGAAATTCGGTTACTAAATGTGGATTGTAAACGCACAGCTTAGGTATATGTGTTGTGACTTGTGACTCATAGCTTGCGAAGTAGTATCCCAATTTATCGGCCCAGCAAGTTTTATAACAATTTCTCAATGCTAAAAAATTTCTTTCAAAATGCCATCTTTACTCATTTTTGTGGCATTAGTTAACTTTGCAGTGGAGCCGCATTTCACCTAAATCAATTAATAGCTAGCATAATAAAGAGAAAAACTTTATACTGCATCACGCAACGCTCATCTTAATACTAATTTTCAAACCCTTCAGAGTAAAAAATGGAGGAATCGGTGCGGAAGGTTTTTTGTGAACAGAAAATGACTTTTTTACAATGAAACTGAAACAATAATCATGTCGCCCATTTTAACGGCCACCAGCAGTCCAGCTAATTCTGAAGCTATAGTATGAATTAGTGTAAGAGCAGTGCGCTTTCTTATCTTGTAATAATTACCCACCTGAACCCCAAAACGCGTGCAGGACTTTCTGAATCTTAGACATAATTTTCTGCTTTCTCTGCCTCTGATAAGCTTACACCAGTCATGATGAAACCATGATCTTTGAACGTAATCTGAGGTGTGGTAAACGCTTGCGCTAAAGTACAAAATGGAAAATCCAGCAAAGGGAATCAATATAATCGAAGTTATTGTAAATGTCATCATTAAAATGTCTAGTTCCGCTTTGTACTGAAGCAGCATAAAAGCACTAAATATAACAGCACGTGTTACTATACTTATGTATGGCATGGCAAACATGCTGAAAATGTTCTCGAATATGCTCACGAGGAGAGCCTGAGCTCGGTTATTGATAATTATGTCATTAATGTGTCGTAACTTTGGAAGTAACCAAATACGATGTGTGCGGTTGGAAACTCTGTAAAATAAGGTGTTCAGCAAAAATTTTTGTTTGGAATTTACATGAAGAATTAAAGAATAACTTACACCAAATGAAGCTGAGAGTCCATTTGTCTGACAATTAGTAGAGAATAAATGAAAATCGCTCCAATCAATGATAGAAGGCTAAGAGATCCATACAATTCAAACAGAAGTGCACATGCAAATATTGTCAGCGATACAACGTTTCTCATATACCGTGGCATTATACCCGTAGGAAATATGAGGTTATACGGACTAAGCAGGAAAGCGAAAAATAAAGGCCAAACAAATACATGAACCACTTGATAAAATATCCTAGGTAGATTTTCAAATATGCCAACAGGCCGTCTGATAAACCTTTCTCGAATATAGCGGTCAACATATCGTCCTAAAATATACAAATTATTAAAAGTATTTAAAGGTTCGAAAAAAGTTAACAATTTTGAAAAACTTACCAAGAAACCATTTTTGATAGCGTAAAGCTGAGTTAAGCAGTGCAGTCATCTCAACGCAACGGTCTTTCTAACGACCATTAGGTGCATCGTAGACAATATCATTACAGCAACCATAATGTAAAAACACAAGTATGACTCCATTAGCGGTCGACCCATTATCCACATGTAAAGACAACGGCAAACCAGATAAAATTGATATGACAACGAAAAAAATACGGAGGTTTGCCATCTTCTTACGCTGTAAGTACTCCGTGTAACCTTCATTTTGCTTCCTTCCCATTTGTAAGGACATCCGCCAAATATGTAAGACTGGTGGATTATTTTGGGCATTGGGCAGTTCCTGAATGCTTGATATTGCAACCATTGTGTTTGATTTCACCCGCTGGGCGGAACTCAATTAATTTTAGAAAGAGAAACGAGCAACAGTGAAATTTTACGAAATTTGTGTTGTCGTGAATAATGCTTGATTCTTTTCCTGATTTAATTCTGAACTTGACCGGGGAACAGAACATGAACTTAGATCCAAGTTTCCAAAAGTCGCCCACTTCTTTGTTGCTTCCTTTATTTGTTTCTGGAAATATTGTTTTCTACTTTTTCTAAATTGATCAAGGTAAAATATACTTTTCATTTTATTTTAGCTAAACTGTCATTTGTGAAAGAAACGGTACTTATTTTTGGATTTTTGCATGCATGTTTTTCATACAAGAAATTTGCAAATAGCAGAAAAATAAGCAAGGACTTTCTGTTTATGGGTCACGGCAACTGGTAAATGAAAATGATGGCATTTTTATTTTGAAATAAAAATGCAGCTCTGTTTATTGACCAGTTAACCAAATTTGTTTTGGAGAGCATAACTAACTTTTACTGGTGACTAACGAAATGAAACATTGAAGTCAAACGGTACAGCAAAACAAATTAAGTTTATTTGGAGTTCATTCCATTTGAAATTACATGGGAACATGATGTTAAGTTTCCATCACGCCACGGGTCACGTCATTTCCCATTTATCACTATTTTTCATGTATTACCATTTGCCCTTTATTACCATTTGCCATTTATTTTCATTTACAAGCGTCTTTACTCAAGCTTTTGAGTCAATTTAATAATAAATAGTAATTCAAATATATTTTTAAAATAATGATCAAATAATGAAATAATTTGCATTTGAAATTTTTACCAAATACTCAATAAAAAACGTTTATTTCAGATTGTCAAATTTTTTTAAAATAATGAAATGACATGGTTCAATCAAACGATCACTTATTTAAACCCGCAAATGCATTTTGACTTGCGTTTACAAACCAATCAAAAAATTTCAAAATCAACCTAATAAATCCAATATATTCTAGTAAGGTAGTTCTGACCATCTAAAACGCATATTTCCTTCGACATATAAACATCTTCTACCTTCAAAAATTCGTTTTTGAAATAGTTTAATCGCACAGAACACAGTGATTTGGTACAACAAGTACTACTAAAGTTAGATTAATGACGTCACTGTGTTCTGTGTGTAGGGAAACGCTCTCCCCTAACTATCTTCCCTTAACTGTACTGCTAACTATGCTACTGATGCCACCGGAGGATGATGATGCTGCACTACTGCTTCTCATGCTGAATAAACAAATCCAACTCCACGCAAACTCTGCTTCCTGTTCCTTTGGCTTTCGGCGCAACACTAAAGCTCTTTCTTATTCTTTCTTTCTTTTTCTAACAATCATAATGCGTTACATGTGGTTTAATCGAAATATATTCTTAGGTTTAAAAACAAATCTTTGAAAATAGATAGATATTGCGGTTGCTGCAACAATATAGCATTACCGCAAATATTTTTTAAAAAATGAATTGCCGCTGCAGCTGAAGGCAAAATGTGGTAGTATGCTTAATAAAAACCGTAGGAACAGGAACACACACAACAGTGAAAATAGCTACACAAACTACAAAAATTATGATAAAATTGCATTATTTGCAAATAACCTAACCATGATCTCCATTTGCAAATGCTTCTAATAGCTGTTGAGTCAGCTTCCTCAAAATCAACGGAAAAAGAGACATGATTGTCGGACCAGCTAATAGTATCAATTTTCTCTGGAAACTTTCTCTTTTGCATGAGCTGTCAGTCTACCAATATATCATGATCCTGGCGAATCCTCCTACGAAGTTCAAAACGGGTGTTTTATTTTTTGCAGATTCCATTATGTAGCAAGTTTTTATAAAAAATGCAATTATAATAAGATGCAACCTGTGGTGATTATCTTTGCGTGGGCAATAACAGCCCATATTTGGCTTTAGTTATCTCAACAGGATTATTTGACTTCTTTATCAGTATGAATTGCTTTTCATCAGATTAATCCGTTCAATACACTATACAATACTAGTGGTGTTAAGTAAAGTTAGCATGGCGATATAGATAAACATGCAAATCATCTACAACTAAAATGGGAAGGGCCATCAGCGAACGTTTAAATTACGTAATCGCCTAATTCAAACATTTTACCGATAAGCCTGGTTGTCGTGGTTATGAAGGAAGATGCGCAAACGATTTCGTTGATGCTATTGCCACTCTGTCTCTCACAAAATATGTACATGTGTAGCCAGTAGCCATGCATACGTAAATAATTGCAGTAGAGTTCAAGTAAATATTGCTGGATTAAAAACAGGATGACGAATTATTATTTCAAAGAACAATCGCGTTTATTAAAGTTATCAAATGCCGACTATTTAATATGATTATCTAATCTCAGTGGTATGCATTTTATTGGAGAAGTTGTAAAAAGGTATAAATTTTTATAATTACAGGATGTTGGGTCATGTACGGATATGCACCAACCCTACTTGTCACTAGGATCCAGTGCATCAAAAACAAAAAAAAAACCACACAAAACTTAACTTGTATTTCATTTTGAGAAAGAGCACTACCTTCTGTCTCTATCGAAATAAAATACATTTTAAGGGTGAAATGAGACAATTGTACAGCTAAACACGTTAAACTTTCAACATTCTTAAAATGACAATTTTTTGTTGTGCTCACATTAAAGTAGGGGTGATAATTTCCTCAATTGTGGATGGTGTAATACAGTTTACCAGTATATTTTTAAGATCATTGTATTGATATACATACATCCAAATGTTGGTCCTATTTTTTAATCTGTAAACTGCATGTTCAATTTTGTACAACACAGGGCTTCAATGGAGTTTATCTTATTCTACTAGTATTTTTTGGAGCTGAATTAGTTCGCTCAGACGGACCAATGCTTGACATGGATGGTATGACCGTAATTGGCGATAGTAAGGTTTTTGCAGAAGCATTAATTAATTAATTGATTGGTAAATATCATGCAAGAGGATAATTTTATTATTTGAATTTACCAAGAACTTAAAGCAGTTATAATTTGCACCGTTGCAATCCTTATGTCCACCATACAAATTGTGCTGGCATGGTACTTGGGACGAGCAGCGCGAAAGGTACAATTACATACAATGTCGTATTATTGCATCTCCGCGCTGGGCATGTACAAAAAAATAACAATATTGAATATCAATAAATAAAGTTAATTAAATTGAAATTTTCAGTGTGACCTGCAAAAATGTAGAAGATGGCTGATCGTGACAGTATTCCTGATTTTGATTTCCATAAGCAACGTTACAATGCAGTTTATTTTCACAATTGAACAGTTGGACATGTCGTTTGCAGTTGTTGGGATTATAAGAATTGCCTGCAAACTTTTCCAGTTATTCATTGTGCTCGCTTTTACAATAGAGTTGAGCAGTTATGGTAAAGATTCGACTTGTCATGAAGAATGTTGATTAATGTTTTTGCACTAATAAACGTTAAATTCACTTTATTAATAGCACATTATGCAATTGTCAATGTTTTATTATTATCTGTGCAAACAATTATATCAGTAATCTGGAGATTGTAGCCTGATTGTATTGGTACTTGATTAGGCGTATTAGCTAATTAGTTTATTACAGTATTGGAATGATAAGCACTTGTATTCAGGAACGAAGCGAATGTGGAATATGGTTTCTCAACTGATCTGTTATTTAAGGCACGTGTTTAATCCGTATCATTTTGATGTGAAGCCGACAATAAACAGTATATTATCATACGCGACTGGAATGTGATGAAGTGTACATTTACAATTTTCACAGATTTACAGAGTATACATTTTGAAACCATAATATAAACAGGGAGAACGTATTACTTTAAATATTTTTAGTCGACCATCATTACTTTTATTTTTGAAGGTACTCATTTGGAAACTTATAACCGGAAAGATACTTGCGTTTTTACTACGTACATACTCGCTTATTTTTTTCGGTTCGGCAATCGATATAATGTCAGTGAATTATAGAAATTACAGCTACTTACGTATCATTAAACAATCATGTTTTTTATATTTACAGAGTATACATTTTGAAATCATAATATAAGCAGGGAGAACGTATTACTTTAAATATTTTTAGTCGACCATCATTACATTTATTTTTGAAAGTACTCATTTGGAAACTTATAACCGGAAAGATATTCGCTTATTTTTTTCGGTTCGGCAATCGATATAATGTCAGTGAATTATAGAAATTACAGCTACTTACGTATCATTAAACAATCATGTTTTTTATTTACGCAGGCTTTGTTAACAGGAAAACCAATGATATTCGACAGAAATGTTTGCAGGTTCCGACAACTTATGTATTTAACTAATTTAATTATTTCCTGATGTCAATTTGTGTAATTATCCTTTTGAGGAAACAAAGTTGACAATAAATCAACATTATTATGTTTATGTACTTCATTTCATTGGGGTGTTCTTCCGGTGGTATACATTATTTGTTATTTTTCGGAAGAACCGATTAATGAGGATTTATTTCAGAAAACCAGTTGAGGTGCAGTTTACTCCGCTTTCAATAATTTGAGAACGACTTTTCTTGCATTGCATTCACCTTGATCAAAAATATATCTTATTTCAACAAAGTGATTTGCAAGTGTTCGTATGACCTCATATGGCATATGAAGCCACATAAATCTCAATGAATTTTCCATTTTACATATTCCTTTAAACATTTTGAATAAACATAACATGACTTTTGCAAGCAAAATTATCGCGGTGAAATTTGTCCTTGATTGATATTCTAGCAGATAGTTCAAATTGATATCTACGATCAAGTGTTTATTTTAATCAATTATTGGACAAACAAGAGTATGATCTTTTGCATTGAAAGCTTAGATCATTTATAAACTTTTTCTAGCTGACAGATTTACCCCGAGCGAGTTTGAAGGCAAATAACGAAATATGTCGTCATAGTAGTAAGCATCTGAAATAAATTTCAAAAGATATTATCTTCCTAAAAAATTTAACTCGATGTAAAAAATTTGTATGCATGCATCTTACAGTAGCAGAAAATCCAAAGGTAATCGGAAATATGTTACTGGCTTTAATGGACACAAAATTAGAATCGATTTGGTTAAGTACCAGACAAACATCTGTGGTGGGTTGTATCAACTGTCGATTCTGTTTCACTGACAACCATTCTTTCAATCCTCCCATTTTATTACATGTATCTGCTGACAGGTACAAAAACACGCAACTCATACTTCCAAAAAGTGCAAGCTCAACAATTATCCAGATAATGATTGAAAACATTAAGTCTTCACCCAAAGTCTGTTCAATGCCAACAGCGTAATACATGACTCTAGCAACAATCAAACACGTTACCAAATGCCCAATTAGCTTATTAATTTCCTCGGAAAAAATATGCAACCAAGCAAACTGGCGTTCTATTTCCGGCCACAAAAACGCTTCCTTGGCTTTCTCTCCCATTCCTTGACTCGCTTCAAGAAACTTGGAAAAGGATGTAGCCGTGCTCCACATGGTGAAAACAATTGATATAATAAAAATACTGCCAAAACATGATATCCACTGATGGTAAACATGTCCAAGCAATAAAACACCATTCCAAAATTTCCACTCAACTAAATTATTTGTATCAAGTCCTATTACTGATGCCGCTGAAAGCAAATGGTATGTCCACCAAAGAATTTTTATTTTTCTTGTATTCACAATTGCCAACATTTGTCTCAAATGTGGAGGCATTTTCTTTAAATGGTCGAAGATTTTATGTAATTTCTTTTGATCCAGCCAAATTAACTTTAATGTGAATAATCTTTGGATGGAAAACACCAATCTAAAGATAACTCGAAAATATGCCGTAGGAGTTACTGCTTTTGGTGCTGCCGTTATGATATTGAGTAAAAACCAAATTAAACTGATAAAAGTTAAAAGGCCACACAAGACGTTTTGAAATCTAATCAATAACCGTTTACGAGAGCTGTCAGACGGTTTAAGTGGCATGAGAAATAGATATTGTGAAAATTTAAGGGGAATTTTTAAGCAGTTTGCCAAGTCCCCGATACCCAGATTCTCCATTTTATTTTATTTTTTTTGCTTCAGGTCTCCGATAATTTTGTCATTTTTGTAATGCTCCAAATTTAAGGAATGGTTTCTTATAGAATTCAATTTACATACTTTGGATGGAAAACACCAATCTAAAGATAACTCGAAAATATGCCGTAGGAGTTACTGCTTTTGGTGCTGCCTTTAACATATTGAGTAAAAACCAAATTAAACTGATAAAAGTTAAAAGGCCACACAAGATGTTTTGAAATCTAATCAATAACCGTTTACGAGAGCTGTCAGACGGTTTAAATGGCATGAGAAATAGATATTGTGAAAATTGAAGGGGTATTTTTATGCAGTTTGCCAAGTCCTCGATACCCAGATTCTCCATTTTATTTTATTTTTGCTGCAGGTCTCTGATAATTTTGTCATTTTTGTAATGCTCCAAATTTAAGGAATGGTTTCTTATAGAATTCAATTTGCATTAACACTCAAATCAATTATTATTGGGTGACAGAATATTGATATATTTTTTGTATTGATATTACATACATAAGTGATATTAATGTGATTATCGATTGTACTATAATGTGATGAACACACTCCGAATTGCATCAATCTAATTACTCTTAGGTTTTCAATCCATTGGACGGCAAGTTACGTTTCATTGATTAGATGCAAATACATGAGATAAATATTTATTGTTAACCATCGTGCCTCATGTCAAATTTTATTCCCAAAACCAAACAACAAGAAACAAAATGCTACACAAATTACTATCATACCAAAGCAGCGAACTTTCACATTTCACATGGTTAAATGCATTACCGTAATTAGCTTGAATGCCTTACTACTAGTCGTCAATTGCACAAACAGACTTTTAAATCAGGAATGGGTACATATCATTGGATAAGTGATTATCGATTGTACTATAATGTGATGAACACACTCCGAATTGCATCAATCTAATTACTCTTAGGTTTTCAATCCATTCGACGACAAGTTACGTTTCATTGATTAGATGCAAATACATGAGATAAATATTTATTGTTTACCATCGTGCCTCATGTCAAATTTTATTCCCAAAACCAAGCAACAAGAAACAAAATGTTGCACAAATTACTATCGTACCAAAGTAGCGAGGGAACGTTCACATTTCACATGGTTAAATGCATTACCGTAATTAGCTTGAATGCCTTACTAGTCGTCAATTGCACAAACAGACTTTTAAATCAGGAATGGGTACATATCATTGGATAAAGTAGTACTCTATTAAAACAAAAATTGTTTTTGTTTGCTGTAGGTTTGCACAAATACATAGATCCGTTCACAATTAGTTAGTACAAGATGCGTAAAACTATCTGTAATGCCCTAATTAGCTGGATGTAGGTAATAATCCCTTGGTGCTTTTTGCCATCCAGCAATGTTTAGAATAGAGTACGTTTTTCGTAAAAGTCTTTTCCCTCATCACTGCCATAACATCAATAGAACTGGCACAACATAGGTAAAAAATGTCTAAAACTATTTGCAATTGCAAACTAAAAAAGGTAACTCCATTACATGCACTAAATCTCCCTAATTTGGAGAAAAATTACAACAGCAATGTTGGGGAAAATGAGCTAAGAGCCTCATTAAATTCCATGCTACATTTACCCACATTTTTGGGAAAGATTACTGGTTTCATTGTTTTTAAACCAGGAGGAAATAATAATCCTAGAGTTACTCCCCTTTTACTATTATCAGTTACTGTTAACGCCATCATTCAAGTACTTTGCGTTTTGTCGTATTTTTCACTGAGCCAAAACTGTGGTCAATTTTTCGGTGAGTACAGTCCTTCCGATCGATTCTTCAATATTCTCCAAGTGCTTGCAGTGTCATTTGGTGCAATTGCCTTCCGTTTCTGGATGGTAGTGAAGCGACATGAATTTATAAAGTTTCACAAAAATCTAACAACTCTTTCATGTGACCTAATATCAGAGGAGAAACATTTTGAATGTCAAAATTTTAATGCCTTAGTATTTTTCAGGAGTTCAATCGACTCTTTCAGAAAATGTTGCAGAAAATATTTTGCTGTATACATTGTCTTTGTCATAATCAATTTCATTTTCCTGTGTTCAGCTTTTTTCCAGTTTACTTTCGTACATTCCCAAACACCTCTAGCTGTCACGCTACATTTTCTTTGGATGATCTTTGTTGTTTGGGTTCATGGTGTGGCTTATCCTAGCTTGGCAATTTGGTTTATTTGCTATATAAAGTGGTTAATGATGGGATTTAATGTACTGCGTCAAAATAGCTTACATCTACTGCTTGCATCAAAAACTAGTTTTGCTTCTTTTGGATCGGAACCATCTGATGAAAAATCACAGTGGGTTCAGGAGGTGACGGTGCAAGTAAAGAAAATGGTGTATCTTTTGGAGTCTCTGGAATCTTTGGTTGAACAATTTAACTCACTTTTTGGAATTCCAATAGTCACCTGGATACTTTCAATATCTGCTGTCACCCTACATCAGACATTTATAATACTGAGGTGGATACACATAAACTTCATAATTGGAGCAGTGTCCACTTCAATTATTATGTCGTTACATCCATTTTCCATAGTTATTTTGTGCAACACTGCATTCCAATTTCACCATGAAGTAAGTAGTAACAAAAATTTCATATAAAATGGGTTGTTTGTTATTATATTTTTTCATAGAACAGTTTTAACAAAAAATTGCAGACTAAGAAGAATTGTCATCAGCTCTGTAAAAATCTTCTTACAAATAGTGTAGTGAATACAAACCAGGGACTGAAAATGAAGGTAACAAATGATATAAGGATAGTAAAAACTGACTTTAAAGAAAATAAATGAATTTAGCCTTCATGATTTCATGATGAGTACACTTAGTTTCTCCACAAAACTAATTGCAGGTATCAATGTTGTATCAAAAGTGGGTGTCTCGATCAATCCTATTGTCCCCTGGTTACTTTTTTACGTTGAGCAGACGAACATTGACAAGGGTAACCAAATAATATTTTGTTATATTCACTAATTAAATTATTATATTGTCCTTGGTTAAGAATCATTATGAATTGACAAAAACAAAAAGTTTTACAGGCTGCTGAAAATTATTATTGGGTTTTTATAGATATGCAGTTTTATCATTACCTATTTGCTAATATTGGTGCAATTCCGGAGATCGGATGAAGTTGAGATTCCATTTGATAAAGCAGAGGTTCAGTGTTGGTCCATAACCAGTAATTTTACACAGCGCGTTTAAAGTACCATCATCCACACTTATACCATAGAATATGGTCTGTGGACATCATAAAAGTACATAATATTTGTACAATTTGACAGATTCAATTAGTTTTGATTGTTTGTAAGTCTTTTATGTGAGTATTGATTTGGTTTGCAAGAGCAACTCAATGTTTTAGATTAATGAAATAACTCAATAAAATTTTACTAACAACTTCTTTATTTAATTGCTGGTAATGTAAAAACATTAAGCGCGTAGGATAATTAACTATAGACATTTCGGTCATTTAATAAGCTTTAAAGGCTCCAGTTTAGGTTTCCAGCTTAAATTTCAACTTTCCATGCAATAATTGAGTAAATGGACATGGTTAAGCTCAAAATAGTGGAATCGAAAGGGATGACTCCCAGACAAGAAATATTGTGCTCCCTGCGCAATATTATAAAATGGCCAGTTCACCTGTGTCAATTTGCAGGCTTCATTACATTTGAACTGAGTAGCGACAACAAGCTTGAGTTTTCACTGTTTAGTTTTCCTACGTTATTTTCACTTTTCCACATATTCAATCAATTTGGCTGTTTTCTCCTGTACTTTCTTTACCAGAAGGAATTTTTCCAGACGTTTGGGCATTTAACAGAAACAGAACGTAACACCAATTCGGCATCTACAGTAGCATACTTCTCTGCCCAGGTTGTTCTTCGATTAGTGCTTATTCTGAAACGAAGAGATTTACAAAAATTTCAAAATAACTTTAACGAAATTATGTGCAATTTNGGGCATTTAACAGAAACAGAACGTAACACCAATTCGGCATCTACAGTAGCATACTTCTCTGCCCAGGTTGTTCTTCGATTAGTGCTTATTCTAAAACGAAGAGATTTACAAAAATTTCAAAATAACTTTAACGAAATTATGTGCAATTTTTATATTGAAGACACGAAAAGAGAAGGATCCCACCAATTTAAAAGCAGAGTTGACCAAATTGAAAAGCGCATCAAGTACATATCATGTTTCATTGGCACTTTAACATTTGCAAACGTGATTGTTATTTTCTTCACAAAATTATTACCAGCAATTATTCAAATAGAAGATGTGGAAAGAAAATCTATTATGTTTGCTCTTACTTTAATGGTTACAGACTTTTCGACACTTATGTTGTTGTACAGTTGCATAATTTGTTGGATTGTGGGCTACCTGGAAACCATAATTGTTTCCTTGAAATGCATACGTGCTAAATTTCAAACAGTGAATTTATTCGAGAAAAATTGTAAGTTAAGCCATGGCAACCAACAGCAACACGATGTATTTACAGTGAGACCGAAACACGGTCCATTTGATATTTTAGGGGAATTAAAAATTATCAGTGAAGTACCAAAGTTGAAAAAGCAAAAAACAACCGCTCTAACTGCTACGTATAATAGCTTTCGGGGTGATGGAATTGACGACAATGACTTCAATGAAATTGAAACAGTATTACAACAATTTGAATCAATTAAAGATTTGATGTCAGAAATCAACTCGTTTCCAATGTCAGGTCTGATAGGGACCTGGCTGGTGTCAATATCTGCAACACTGTTATACCAAACATTTTCCATACTAATTTACATCAGAATACTAGATTATGGCATGCTTCTTGCAGTTGCGGGTAGCTACGTTTCTAACTGTATTGGAATATCCATGTTGTTTAATTGCGGAGAAATGTTGGCATTTGAAGTAGGTTTTGTTTATTTATACATTGTAAATGGACAAATGTTCATAAAAGATTGAATCTGAATATATTTATGACGTACTACTTTCAGGCAAAACTAACTGCCCGCATAATATGTAGTAAAGCAGCTTATGTGTACAGATCAGTTCAGTGTATTCAGACAACGGTAAGATTTGAAACATTATGCTAAAATTGCAGATTTCAAGGGTCATGTTTGTAAACATTTTCTTTATGGCAGATTTTAATGATTCATCAGAAAGAAATTGCTAATCCAATGTCACTGTCTCCCGGAAACTTTTTTGTAGTCAACCGAAAATCATTAACATCGGTACTGTTAAACTTTTTAATATAAAATGTCCATTTTGTGGCGGAATTAATAAATTACATTGTTTTGATATTTTTCAGCTGCTTAGTCTGATTGTGACATACATGGTAGTCCTCTTACAGTTTCGAGAATCCGATATTGAATCGCACGACTAAGCAAACAATTTGTGACATCTAGTCGTCCAAATATTTATGCAAACATACATGATGATAGTAAATAAATAAATAGATAATATTTGTACCGCAAACAAATTTTTGAATTAATATAGTGGAGCATAGCGTAAATGTTTACTTGTTGGTGTACGTCAAAACGAATTATTTACAATTTTACGTTTTTTCTTAATTCATTATCCTGTTTGTATCAATTACTGTAATTATTCGCAAATAAAAAAGTAAGATGTGTTGATTATCGATAAACAATAATTTGTTCTGGATATAATTAAATTATATTTGTAAACACGATAATGAAAACGTTTGAGAACCTCCTCAAAAGTTCATTTTTTTCTATTTAGCACTTCGCGCACCTATCACCGTTCTGTTCATTCCGTTTGTTTCCTAAATTTCTGTGAAATTTTTTATATTAAAGCAAAAACTGCAGAAAAGATATCTGTATCTTTTATTTGGGACGCTGACCATTTATCCACATCTGTGTGTATCGTTTATCAAAATCTCCGCAGATGACAATTTCTCCCTATTTTGTAACGGATCTGAGTAAATTAAATTCAGTGTTCCATTGACCGATGAATTTCATCAAGGTTTCTTTCCCAGTCATTTGGAAATTTTTGGTCATAAGAAATCCCGTTTTTGCATCAACTCCAAAACATTTTCCATTCAGCAGTATTTAACTCCGGATCATAGAAAATAAAATCAACCGGCATAAACTAAACTTAGGTTGTACTTTTACGCTACCATCATGAAAGTGAATTGTGGAGCGGGTATTCAGCAAACCCAAAAAAACATATCCGAACACATTTTACGGAAACTTCTACACAATCTTTTCTTTTGTCCATTATCATTTTTCAGAATTATCGGCTTGTTTCCATTTTCAGTTGATTCAGAAACTAATGAATTAAGCTTTTCTTTATTCTGGGCTTGCATAAGCGTTCTACACCCAGTGCTGGAGCTCTTGTCTATTTACCTATTCTTCACAACAACTACCATTTATGCTGATGAATTCGGAGGTTTTAGTGAAACAGAGTATTACACAAATGCAGTTCTAGACATTGGTAAATGCATAGCATTACTATACCTTCGTTACATCTTAATTTTTGGAGATAAGAAAGTTTTTATTCGTTTTCATAACTCCATTAATCTCTTAATAATTCAAACAAAGTGCAATTCCACGAGCGAATGGTCTTGTACTGAAAACTTGCTTAGAAAGGAAGCTCGTCACATTAGAAAAGTTTGCATCCTCATTTTACTATTTTCGATAGTTTCTGCTTTAACGTCCGTAGCCTCTGTATGCAACTCAACGCTATCTAATTCATCATTTCTTCAACCGTGGCAGCTTATTGCGGTGCCACTACTAACGCTTTATTACAATGTTTCCATTTCTACCTTTGGAATGCTTGCAATTTGTGCTTCATTATATATTCGGAGCGTGAAATGTGCTTTAGAAATAATAGAAAATGATTGTCATGGCAGTAGTAAATTAATTGTAAATTGGAACCCTCATTCCTTAGAAAATCATTTTAGGAATGTCATCCATACGCTTCATGAAAAAATTCCTGATATTTTGGACATTTTCAATCATACCGTTTTCAAAGAATACCTTTTAGTGTGGATTTTATCCACTGTTCCAGTTTGCATTCAGCAGTTATTTACAATTCTTTTATTACCTAATCACGGGATTCCTACGGCTAGTAAAACACTGTTTATAGTTGTTCCAGTGTTATCAACCATGGTTTGCAAAGGGTTGGCGTTATTTTCTCTCTGCGAAACGGGTTCCTGCTTTGTTGAACAGGTGAGAGTTTGCACGCAAAAAAATCAACTACTATTTATTGAATAAATACCTACACATACATTGTATACGGCGAGTCTATGTACGTGTATGTATATGATTTGCAATTACTCCACTGTTCATAAATTTTAGGGAAGAATGACCATTGAAACCGTTGGAGAAATTATTACTGGCCACTGCTCAATTTCGCAAGGTTTGAGTACAAAGGTAACAACAGATATTTTACTAGAACAAGTCTACATTTGATTTCAATTATTTTTCCATGATACAACTAATAAATTTCTAGTATATGATGATGTACACGAAGTGGCACACAAAGCCACCCTGTATATCTCCAGGAAATTTATTTGTAATTGACAAAAGTTTTCTCACGCCCGTAAGTATTTTCTTGACTTATTTGTGAATATTCATGCGTACCTACTTACATACATGATAATATGTTCTTTACTGAGAAAGATCACCATATTTCATTTAAAAAATTAGAAATAAAACTATTTTGTAGCTACTGGGACTAATGACAACGTACGTTGTTGTTCTTCTCCAATTCCATGGTTCCAATCCAAAGGATTCCTCAGGATAGCGCTTGTTTTATTCCATGCATCATAAGAATCCAAAATGAAATTAATAAATAAGTACCATCTTATCAATGGATGGATGAGCTTGATGTTGTCAATTTTATGAAAACATTTTGATTTAGTTTATTTAGTAATTATTATAACCTCATGATGACGCATACTTAGTGTGTGTATGCTTTTATGATATGGTCTACAGTGCAATCGCTCTAAGATTGCCTTCGATAATATTGCATTTCGTTATTATTGCCTACCATTGGCCCGCCCTTAACT
>JAHZMZ010001636.1:0-30743 GCA_027743805.1 Lepidocyrtoides sp. E14
GCAAACCAATGTTATTTATTTACAGTATGAAATGCAGTTAATAGACATGATAGAAATAGATGAAAGGAATAGTAAAAAAAAATGGAAACTCGACATTTTAAAAATGAAGCCGTCCTTCACTGAAATAAGGCCAAAAGAAAATGATTCCAAAATAATGTCTGTAATAATGAATAGCTTGGTTTACACGTTTTTCTGTACTGCTTCCTTTTTTGTACGAAGAAAATGGGATTTTTTTGAATCTCTTCCACTTTCCACTAAAACTAGTGGCATGTGTCTTTCACCAATGGAGTTGCTGTTGTCTTCTATCAGATTATTTTCTCCCGTCAACATCATTGCAATCACGCCAAGAATCAAGCTCATGACATAACGTCGCCAAAACAGGGACTGTCATTTCACTTTAATCAGGCCCATAATGTTACCACATTACCGATGGAATGAGAGTGTCATCACCATCATCATCTTCTGCAGTAGTTTTTTTTTTTTTTTGGAAAAAAGTTACCAGCCTCAATGTAACATAACCTCAAGGAAAGAAAATTGTTTGGGAAAATAGTTGTGCTGTGCTAGCACTTTTGAAGAAATTGAGTGCTGTGCTTACTTCTTGAAAATGTTCTCGTTCTAATGAACAACTTTTTTTTCGTGCGTTTGACTATGCCATCATCTTGAAAATGCTGGTGGCAATACCCAGATACTTATACATTGTTTAGCAATTTCTAATTCCAGTCAGAATGATGCTACTATACTTGCTTTAGTTAACCAAACTTTATGCTATCATTTGGATAGAAAAAAAAAGTCAATGAATTTCTAATGCTAGAACCTCTTGTTTTTTTATCTTTGTTGATAGCATATGGGATTTAAACTTTTTCTACCACATATATTCTTGAACTTACTGTGTGCATAGATTCATACTATTTTGTAACATGTACATTTATAAACATTGCACAAACCGTGTAAAATACATTTATGCAAGCACTCACTTTCATTCCTTGCTTCTAGAGTACGATGGAAGGGCACTCCAATTAAAATGTTTATTCAAAGATATCATGCTCAGCAGATACAAGTAAATGTTCCACTTTGCTTAGTAGATCTACGCATAAAAGTAAAAACTTTAAAACGGACAAAATGGGCAAGTGATTTTAGTGAGTTTNGACAAAATGGGCAAGTGATTTTAGTGAGTTTCCAGCAGCTATAGAACACCTCAGCTACAATTCCAACCGGCCTATTGTCTTTCTGGATGGTTGAAAGTGGCTCATTCCTTCTTTCTTCATGCGTGAGTTCTTCTGGGACAAAGAGTAGCACTGTGGGAAGAAGGTGGAAGAATACGTCTATTTTACATATTATGAAGTGCAGCGGCAGAATGGTATTTACATAAAAGTAAGTAATTCCATAAGTTAAAATGCAATCAAGTGTCTTGTGCAGACAGACAGGCAAAAGTTGCTGAATAAGCATTATAATGTACATATAAAATGCATATACGCATATCTATTCACATATGCTAGTTTTATCTTCAACAATCTTTATAAATTTTAGATGGGTATAGGCAGGCAGCATACTTATTGCACATCTGGAAAAGGAGAAAGCAAGTAGTTACGTAAGGATGAACTCCTGATGTCATTCTTCTAAAGTTTTTTTTTTCTTTCTCGGCTTTTAATGCAAGTAAAAACACAAAAGCCTCTACAGTAAGTTTCTCCTAGACGGCACCAAACAGCAAGTACGATTTCCTCTTTTCTTTAACTTTTCCTATTCCTTGAGCCATGAATAGGGGAATTTGCCATAGAAGTGAATTTTGATATGAAGAGCAGCAGCGACGACGAAATTTTTACGCATCAGAAAAAAAGTAAGGAAACTACAAAATGCTGTTCTGTTCTTTTTGGCCCTTTTTAGCTTGAGCATCCGAGCTTTGGATCAGTAGGTCCATCACTTTCACCGTTTGTGTATAATATAGCTTACAACACAGCATACCATAAACAGGACGGAGCTTAAAACCAACTAGCTAAAAAACATCCCATATTTTCTATAGATATAGCGTGAACCTCTTTGTCTAACTTCTTGTTTTTCTTGGTGCCGTTGACTGTGACGGTCTACGAGCCATCAAACCCTTTTATATACTTGTCGATTTTATTCTGCTGAGGCATCACCACCGCCAAGACATCAAAAGCAAATAATAACACAACCAACCGATACCCTCAAAGAAAACTAAAATCGTTCATGAAAGAGTGTACTATGAACAGAAAAGGACAAGGAATAAAAAGAATGAAAATGACACGAGACACCACATACCACATTTACAACTGAAATGCAGGGAACGTTAAATTCGATAAGAAGGGAAATGATGAAAATGCGTTCCCATTGACAAGTTACTGAATGACACATAAATACATTTTGTCTATTGTTGTTGATGTCGCCATTTTCCCTCTATAATTTTGTACCAGTAGTATGGAATGAACGAATCAGTGTCGCATTGTTTGTCTGTATGTGAAAAAAGTTTTGTCTTTTTTTTTGATTTTTTGATGCGCCTAAAGTTTACAAACAGATTTGACAATGTAAAAATACTAAAGCGTGTATACTATCTCGCTTGCATTTATCTCGTATTCAGTGTATTCTTCCCGTTTTCTCATGTGGCAAAAATTTTCTTTTTACTAGAGTCACACAAAAGATGATGATGATGATGATGCTGTAATCTTGTATTCCTCATTGTTTATGTTGTTTTTGTATTGACGTTATACTTATAGGTTTACTCTTTCATCGTGTGATTTTGAGCTCTGGCTCGGCCTTGTCACCACTGACAGCTGACCTATCTAAAGGGCCAACGTTAGCAAGAAAATTTGCTGGCAAAGTGAAATGCCCTACGGAACCGTCTTCAACCATGTTACAGTGCCTTCGTGAGCTCCCATTGAGATACTTTCTGGAGTCTGAGGTGAATCCTATTAAAATTTATCATGCTTCTACTCCTTTTTTTCCCTTTTGCATTTTGATACTTTCACCACTTTCTTCCATCCTCTTTTGTACAAATTTAGAAAAAGCTAAAGCTGCAGTAGTAATAATGAAATACTCTTCCTGAGTCTTATATAACCCATTCACTAACATTCCAATCTTAATATCGTGAAACGTGTGTTTGCTTGCTTACATGTACTTAACTGCATGTTTTAGCCCTCACTAAGAACCTTTTGTTCTCCTTTCATCATTTCTTCCTTTGTAGCTTCATACCTGGCATTCATTTCATTTTCGTGCTCATTCATGCATGCCGTCGTCACACACACAGGTTTCCCTAATGTGCTCATTCTGTGGCCAGAAAAGTAGTGTAGACCCTTACACCAGCAGATTGCACGAGTATATTACACACAGAATAATTATATTCTTTACTTTCTATTAATCCCTTTTTATAATGACTGCTCTTCTATTCTTTTTTTTTTGTGTGTTTGATGCTCTATATTGTGCTGAATGAAGCTTTGGAATCTGTTCGGGCCAACTGGGGATGGTATTGTGGTGAAACATTCTTTACCCCCGGAGAGTGTAATAATGAACCGAATATCCCATTATCCATTAATACTTGGTGTGGTCAGAGCGGAATTTTTGCCGTCGCTTAATAACCACGATGCGACATATGGTCTGGAGAGTGAAAGAAGGAGAGAGCTGCTCAAGCAGTTTATTCGGAAACACTACAGGTCAGTGCAATTTCATTTTGGTAGCAGACGTGTTCTCCCTTATCAAAATAATATGTGTGTATAGTTATTATTACCTAGCTGTCTGTGTGGGTTTACTGACAAACACTACTATACATACCTAGTTGCAGAAATACTAGTAGGAATAACCATGATATTTAATTGGTTATATTAATGGACTCAAAGTGATCATGTTATACGTTTCAGCGCGTCATTCTTGTACAGGCCAAAAAGTAATATGATAGTATAATGGTACCAGAGGCAAAGTCCATTTGTCCTTCCGTTAAGTAGGCCATTTGATATGTTCCGGTAGCACTCAAAATGAAACAATAATAATTGAATGGAATACTTTCCATGTGAAAATGTTACGCAATGCTGTATCTTTTAGGGGCATGTGAATATAAAATTACTCTGACTCTTGAAAGTGTAAAATATGCTGAATATGGATTACATGTGAACAAGTGTTGCAGTCAGCAACATTTGTTCATGTAACTGATCATCATGTACAGATATGTTCGATTATTAATGGAACTTCTATGTAACATTGCACCAATACATAGAGGAAATTAATTTTTTTTCTCATTCAATTAGTAACCTTCAAGAGAAAACTTGTTTTTTCATTATTATTTTTGTACGTTCGTTTACGGTTACACCTTATAAATGAGCCGAGTACATTGCACAAGACAGGGAATGGAAAGGGCCGGAAACCATGAGTGGTAGAACGTGTCAGGTTAGATACGTGATCTTTTGGTAATATCGTAATGTACTGGATTGTGTTTAACAAAATACGTATGCATATATGGAGAAGAAAAACGTATAAGCTCCTATAGTATATTTATATCCTGTGGCGGCTTAAATGCTGCGGCTGATGGAGCTATTAAGAAACTGCAAACATGTCTACGTAATTCCAGTGGTGACTGGATGGATTGGAAATGTTAAGTTGGACATGATGAAAAAGAAGCGTCTCAGATTACTTTACCTGTACACCTCATCTTTTTCTGAATAAAGCAATGCTGTTATTAGGCACAACAGTATAGTAGAAAGCAAATAGTAGGGATGGTACAGATTTTGGTTTTTAGCATAAAGTATAGTGGTTGGTTTCCTGGGAAGGGAAAACAAACAGAGGAAATAAGTAGAGAGGCACGGCAGCATGCTAGATTGATAAATAGTTTTGGTTCCCCTTTCAAGCACGTACGTTAAATTACGAACGCTGAGTACAAAATATACCCAGATGAAGCCGCACATAATGAATGTCTTCATCAAAACAAGAGAATTGCATACGGTTTCGTGGTGGTATATCTGCGTGGTGCCTACTCTTAATGTGTGTATACCTATGCCTAAATGCATTTTCTGGTTAGTTTGATCTTCACCGTACACTTGGATTTGAAAACCAGGAAATTACAACTGCTTCTGCTGGTGCTACCAGTTATGTAGGTACAGTATAACTTGATACAGGGCTTTAGGGTCTCGAAAAGAAGGGAGATTTTTTTTACAAAAATAAAGAATCGTTCACTGGAGGAAAGAAAACAGCAGACTGCGTTACTTGTCTATAAGCAAAGCGAGTGAAATGAGGTCATTGTCTGGAGGTTTTCTGATAAGTAGTGTGGTTTGGTGCGCTGGTTTGGACTTGTCTTATTTTAAGGGACTTTGGCTCAGCGAAGGAGAAACAACTTTTTTTTTGGTCGCTTCTACTTCTTAACCACGATATTCTTTCTCGTATTACGCATCAAGTGTAAGAGTGAAGATAGAGTCAGAGAAAGAAAGTTTTCTGTTTTTTTTGCCTTCATGTTCACCTCGTTTGTTTCAGAGGTGGTCTATTTTGCACTCAAGCATTGTGGTAGTTTAGTCGTGAGTGAATGCATGCTGCTTGTGGTAAGTGGATGTACATAGACCTGATTACCTTTTGATTTCTTCCCAGTTTTCATCGTAATGAGATTTTGGCTGGTGCTATCCATGAGTACACCGACTGGGAGAAGCCAGCACAACATCCTCTTAATGTCCGTGATGAAACTATTGATGCCTTGGCTGATGCTCAAGTAAGTTCTCTCCTTAGTACAAATATGAAACTGCTGCATTTCTCTACAAACTGCTTACCAACTTTACAATATTTATTGCATGCTTGAGCATTTAAACAACAAAATAAGCTGTTGTCATCTGCTTGAAACATAAAGGAGGAAAACAACAAACCGCGAATTTACTACTTTTAACCAGTTAAAGTATAAACATGTAAATTAAATCCATGTAGAACGAATATTAAGTTCTGAAGTTGTATTTAAATGTGTTAATTGGCTAATGGAGCAATTAATTAGTCAAAAAGGAAAAATTTCTCAAATTAACATTATGTGCTGCTGCGAACAAGTTGCGAACAAATAAGTTGTATTTAAATTTTAAATATTGTTTTCCTTCCATGAAATTTATTCGCATTTTTTTCCCTCCAGGTCGTTGCTCCGTTGACAAAAATTGGAGATTTACACGCGGCCTCTTCAAGATCGAAAGCGTATTTTTACGTTTTCGACTACCAATCCAAGAATTCCGACTAACCAACAGGTAAGGAAAAGAGAAACTGTATAATCCCAGTAGTTGTTGTAGTAGCATATTCACATGCATTATACAATACAGCTGTATAGAATGCGTCAAATATAGCAATTCCGTTTGTGTACAAGTATCGAGCGATGATACCATGACAGGAGGATGAATATAAGTGAAGAGAGCACCTGCTTCGAATGTAAAAAATGCTCTCTCTCTCTCTCTTTTTCCTCCTACAGTCGCTTTGGTACTTACTGTACGAATAATCTTGTAAGGCTACATCAACATTTCTTCAACCCGTCAGACAGAGATACAGATAGATTTCCAGTTGGTTGGCTTTTGTGAAAATAAAATGTGTGTATTCACAAGCATGACTGCTATCCCCTTGAGTTTTGAGGAAGTACTGAGCGTACGAAAAAAAGGATATCAGGCCAAGTGCACGGGTTTCTTCCACTTTTATATATATACACAAATATTATATTATTTAACTACCATACCATATTTTCTGTCTGTCAGTGAACCGGAAAGTGTAGTAACATAAGTACACTGGATAAAGAAAAAAAGCGAGGATACGATAACAGGAAAGTCAGATCCAGACAAGCAGACCTTTTGTGTGAAATTTTTATGATTGTATTTATTTATTTTTATTTTCATTGACTGGCAGCAAACAGAAAAGAATGATTATACAGTCATAACATAATATCAAAATATCATCCTTTGTGATATCAAAAAAAGAAAAATGACCGCTTTGTGCAAGTTTCTGCGAATTTATTTTACACGTTTGAAGTGTAGCGTGTCAAAGTGCATATTCTTGTACGGAAAAGACAGAAACGATAAAGCTATTTGTTTTGAGAGTGAAAAAAATGTGGTGAAAGAAAAGAAAAACCAAGTCGAGTCGTACTGTCAAAAAGATATATGACTCTAGTTTTGTTTTTGAATACAACCAAAGTGATACCTACTCGGATGCAGATTATTATTTTTTTGGAATGTATTTACACATTCAGCAAGGTTACTGCTGCTGTTTCAGTAGAATATATTTCTGTAAAGCAGACTATCTGTTTCTTCTTTCCCGATCACCAACCTCTTCTCTCTCTTTTCCTCTTCTTCTCAAGTCAGCTTGTTCAGAAGAATTCAAGTGCATAGCATAATATATTACGCCAAAGTAAGTACATGTACGTACCGCATCAACCAAAACACGTAAAGTGTATTTCCCAGCCAGTTATCCTTCACCAGAAGCATCACATCACCAGCAAAGCATTTTTCTCTTCAAGAGCCCTTTGCACTAATACAGCATCTTAAGCCTTTAGCACAAGGGTTGAAACACTGGTTGGAATAAAACATCAAGAAAGCAGCACCATATTATTGTTACTATTATTATTTCACCGTTTTCAATTGATAGGTGCAAATAGACATGTACAAAATATATTAACACGCGTACTATACCTATATTATAACTTTATACATATTAATAGGTAGCTTCGTGGTAGGAGTAGCACCCACTTATTGCAATACATTTCATCCTTTAAAAACTTATAGTTCATCTTGCTCCTTTTTTTCTTTCTCTTTCTCTCTCTCTCTACTTTTGAACTGGAAAAGGATAAACTTTCTCCCCTCTACTTTCTCCTCCTCATTCTAGTCTACCTAATAACATGTACATTCATTTTTTTATCCTTTTTTACTTTGCTACTTTGTTCTATAAACATTTGTACAAAGTGGTGGCGCTGGCTTGTGTAACGTGTAGTACTTGTGAAAGTGGTCGTTTTCTCAATCCATATTTTCCCTACTCTTTTCTTATTGTGAGTTTTTATGAGACTTCTATGATGATATATTCTTTGAATGAACATATAGGTAGCCTCATGTCCGTATGTTACGTATCAAGATGAAAGGGAAAAACGAGAAAGAAGAGAAGAAAGAATGAAAAACGTTCTGGTCTGGTTTGGCTCGTCGCTCAGACTTTCCTTCTCTTCCCATTCGATTTTTCCCTGGCCCTTTTGTTATTAAACCAACTTATTTGACTTTTTCTGGAATTATTACGATTATTTATTATAATCTTATTTCTGGGACAAACGAGAAACACAAGTTTGATTGCATTACTCTTTGGGAAATTGCAAATAAAGGAACCTGCATAATGGGGAAGTGGGTATTTTAATACACACATGTAGTACACAAAGTTTACCAAAGCCACATTTGGGCGGGGGAATTGCATTTATACTGCATACATAGTACATTCATATCACATTTATGCGTACATACATATGGATTTATCTTCTGGGAAAATGATTTTTCATCATAACATTAGACGTTATTATCATGAGACTGGAGAAACCTATGTAATCTTTTGTTGGTTGCCTTTCCTTATCATAATACCCCCCTATTTTTGGATTTGTAGGTATATGCCATTCAATTCCCATCTGCTCCCATTCTCAAGAAATAAAAGCTCGCGAGAAGCGAGGAATGAGTAACTGTTTAGCTCAAAAGAATCCTCACATTATGACTCCATTCTCTATAGTAGTAGTAGAAAGAGTAAATGGGTTAGGATGTGTCTTATTGTTGCATGAATGCTTTGCATTTGACGGGCTTCCATTCAGAAAAATACGCACAAGTCAGTAACCCAAGATATAAAACATATATTTGACGATGAATTAAACTTGAAACAAGAGTAGGTCCGACTCTTTTTTTTCTTTTTCCTTGTGATCTTTGATTTTCTTTTGTGTATAAAAAAGAAAGATAGTTTAGTAATGAGGTGAACTGCAATTGAAAATATCGAATATTTTTTAAAAAACAGTACAAAACACGATACATTCATATTTTTCTCTCCAATTATTGCATTTGTACGTACGTTCATATTATCTTTGAAATGAAAAGATTTTTTTTTTCAATTATAAGTAAAAAAAAAGTCAAGTTTTGTAAAGATAACCTTCCAGTGCATGCATAAAATTGTGTTGCTTTGTTAGAGTCACTTTCAGACTACTCCGAAGCACTCAAAGAAAACATTACTTTCTCAAGGTCTTTGAAACTACGGAGCTACTTTTGCCTCCTATCTACTTACCATGTATTGTAATAATAAATGACTGGTTCATGTTGGGCTTTGATGTTCATAGGGATAAAACTAATCTTGCATTTTTTTCTCATTTTCTATGATCTGTCTGCTGCTGGATGTATAACCAAATGTTTTACATTCAACACCAACCACTGCGGAACCAAACAAAACCCAACCAACTTGAACGCACCACGATGCACCACCATTGACGACGCTGTATCCACAACATTTTTCATTCATCTCACTCTGATATCATCCCATTGATACTGCTTTCATTTCCATGCACAAAAATGTGAATTCCTAAAAAAAAAATAACGACATTTATTTCCACAACACAGAGACTTGGTTGTGTTCACGGTGAAGATCTCCTTTATATGTTCGGAGTTCCGCTGTATTTCTACGAAAATGAGTTTAGTGGCACTGTTGCTACAAACCATGTCGATGATGATCAAGCGAATGGGCTTCACACAAAGCCTGGTGACATCATCATGGCCGGAAAGACTGCCAGTGAGCAGCAGCAGTTGCTTCTAAGAAAAGAAAAATTGCGGAAACGCAATGAAAGAACTGGTGGACTGGGGTTCTTCGCAGGAAATTTTACGTGGTACGAGGTGCAACTGTCCGCAACTGTAATGCAGCTCTGGGCCAACTTCATTAGGACTGGGTAAGTAGATGAGCAAACATACATACATACACACACACATAAATACTCGCCATTTCCAGAGCACAGACATAACTAAAATATGATGCAAACACTGATAAGCAGTAAATACCTCAATGCTGCTGCAAGTAAAACTTGGTCTATGAGCATTTTTTATGTTTCCTCAAGTTGACTCCAGCCATAAGAATGTTTATAGCTTTATAGACATCAAAATGATTTCATGAAGGTAGTATAAAAATAAGTCTCAAAAGTTTCCAGTGATGATGAGAAAGATGATTCATAAAATGTTAAAATGAACGAAGATACTGGCTCAGTTGAATGCTTTAAATTTGTACCGAGCTTGCTTTGCTCAGCGGGCAGTGCTTTGTTAGTAGCCATATAAAAATTCATTATGCTGTTATGTTTACCACAATTTTTGTTCACAGTCTTGTAAGACATTTTAGTAGTAGGTTGTTGCACTCTCCTGATTTTGCTTCAATAAAGTACTGATGATAAGTATAGGCATATATTTATTTGATGAATAATGCCTTATAGAGTACAAGTTTTATTAATTTTTTCATCCCCGCCATGCTATAGATATTTAAAGTAAATTAATAGGATGCAAAATTTATTGATAAAACTTCAAACTCTATCAAACGAAAAGGGTCAAGTGATAGAAACAGCAATGATTTTCTATTAGTAATTATAAAGGACTGTGCGACATGTTGATGAAAATTTAAAGCCATCCGGAAAGCCAAACTTTCTCTCGTGATGATGATGGTTTTTCCGTTTGGCATCTTGTCAGACGAGTAAGTGTAGCTATACAAGTATCATCATAAGTAATTTACGTAAGGTAGCTGTAATCTACCCACCCACATTGTAGTTTGTAGTCATTAGTTTACGTTCATTAAAGAAAGATAAAATTTACTGTTCTAATATGATAATATTACTGGCTTCATTTCTTATAATCCCAGTTTCTTTTTAATTCTCATACTGTACCATAATTCCGCCAGCGTGGAATAAAAAAACTTTTTCCAGGTTGTACAGTAAATGTAGTCTTACAACAAACTTACTGTACAAACAAGGTCGATATCAAGTTATGTAGGATAGTGAATTAAGTACCTAACAAAAACGCACAAAGTAGAAAGAAAGTAGGCCATTTTTTCATAATATCGGAACAATATTCAGCCTAACTAACATTATCTAAGATGATGACGCAGAAAAGAAAATAATAAAACTTCATTGACTGCACACAAAGAGTTTGGGAAAGTTGTCCCTTTTCATTGAAATATTATTTCTCTATCAGTATTCGTTCCCATCATCCTCAATAAAGTTCTCTTTACAAGACTGCTCCTTCTCACTTGCATCTGATTGCGAATCTTGGCAAAGGTTTTTTTCATAAAGTTTGTATGCACACCCACCCTCGTGATTTTCGCAAAGGGAATGGGATTGTCATTGAAAAATAAGAAGGTGAAGATACACATTTATGCATATCCGATGAGTTTTTCTTACGTTTTGCCTATGACACAGAATCATGTGTGAACTGAAATAACATTTTTTCATGCATAAACTGCATCAGATTTGGCCAAGATTTTGTTTCTGGAAATATTTGTTCCATCAAACTATTTTTGTTAGTTTTATTCTGTTTTTTCTTCTTTGTAAGTACAAGGTGTAAAAAAAACTTTCCCTAGGATATAAGCGTCCCTCGGCAATTTTTGCCCAACCAATCTTTTTACCAAATATATTCTTTTTCGTTGACTTTGGCCATGGTTTGAACCAGTGGTCATCATATTAAGGGTTTTCCTGCGCATGTATTTATTTAGGCATACACATACATTATATCCATTTATTTGTGCTGTTTACTAGAGCACGTCCTTTGGAAAAGCGGAGGTTGCCAAAAGTGGCAGTTTCATTTATTTTTGATCGAAAAAAGTAAAGAAAATAGAATAGAAATAAGAGTGCCTTCAGGGAGTAAGCATAGTTGTTATCCAATTTGTGTAACAAACAACACACCTCCGTAGGTATATGCCTTTTAAAGATATAATATCAACGTAGGGAGAAAACTTGTCTTTTTTACAAAATATAAAGCATGAAAATCTCTTCATTGATTCAGAAAACATGTATACATGTACCCTGTATTCTTCATGAATGTGTGTGCGTGCATGCACGACTAAGAAAAGGTTTGGCTGGCACTTTTTTTTGCTAAGTTCTTTACAACTTACATGGTTTTGAGACAACTCGTGCTGCTCTTGGAAATGGTACGGATGCTCCTGCTGCTGTCTGCCTGTGAGTGTGCGTTTGTTGTACACACACTCATTGAATTTCCAGCTATTTTTGTTCAGTGAGTGTGTACGTCGGACGACTGTCGAGCACAATTATATAAGTCAAATGTGTGCCAGAAGAAGAAGAGAGGGAAAGGGAACGTGTCTACCCTTCTCTCTAGGTTTGCTCGACTCTTTCTGACCATTATGAAGGCAATAGTTGTGAACATGAACCATTGCTTTTTATTGCAGAAATCCGAATGGAGATGTTAAGGCTCAAGTGAAAGTTGCTCAAGTTGGTGGTGGTGGTGGAGGAGGAGTAGGAGTAGGGGTGAGTACTAGCAGTGGTAGCTCTGCTAGCACTAGCACTACATATCAACAGCAACTTCTGCAACCCAAGGGAAGACCGCAAGGGAAGTCACGAAAAGTCAAAGATGAAAGCGAGGTGAAGGAAGACGAGTTGTTACATCTTGCAACCGGAACTGGAGTCACCTTTAGCGATAATCGATTACGACTGTCCCGAGACAATCTCGCAGTATTAGCACCAACACCCTTGGAACAAGAACAACACCAACAACTTTTTTCCTCACAACTGCAACAGCAGCAGCAGCAGCAGCTACAACAACAACAACACCATCATCATTATCATCAACCTAAACCGATATTTGTAGAATGGCCCGAGTATGACTCTCTTGATAAAAAATATCTCATCTTAGGTAAGTGAGTGAAATGCTGATGTTATCAGACTTTCTTTTACTTCTTTTTCCTTTCCATACTTCTTAACGTTATTACTTGTACCATCACCACACACATGGCGTCATTGCTACCACACACGTACACTCCCCCATTTCTCACTTTCCCTCATTTTCTTCTTTTTGTTATATGCCTAGTCGTAAACCAGTTTCTAAAAATTTACCGTCTTGTATAGTTTGTTCTGTATCCCATTACTCTTTACCTTGTATATATTTCACCTTCACGTAAGAGGACGTTGTCTTACAAGCAATCTTGGTAATGAATGGTTATAATACATACATTTGCACGAGTAATATGTGTGTATACACAGCATTTTATTTCATTTCTTCTCAAGCTGCTTCCTGCCCGTTTGCTCTAGTTTTTCATTATTACTTCATACAAGCCTACTTTGTTTGCTCAGGTTTATCTTTTTTTCTCTCTTCGTTTTTGTAGGTACTTATTGATGCTATCAAAGAGAAGAAAAAAAAATGTAGCTACAAGTCGTTAGCTTACCAAGCTCACTTATCTTCATCCGCAATGTTTCCTTTCCCTTTTGCCTTGTTAAATTACTATTTTGCTAAAGTGTAGCGTAGTGGTAATTTTGAAGCTACATTCCAAGCCACCATAGTCTGCATGCTACCAATAAAATTTTCAGTAAATTGTCTGCAAACAAAAAAAAATCTTACATTGCACAAGGACTGTATGCATTGTAATGTAGACGAGGCCGACCTTAAGAAACATGACTATACTGAAGGCTTTAAAAAAAAAAAAAAAAAAATGGAGTCAGATGTTTCTCTGTCCCTGTTTTGGCGAATTTGCAATATCAATAAAACATGCCTGCAGATTATGAAGGCTAATTCAACTGCATAAAACTACTGCTCCAGTTTTTAAAATTGTAGTGGTGCACCCATAAATTTGATTAGATTGCTTCACATTCTGAATAATGAAATTGATGGCCCACTAGGGTATCATTATACGCTTGTGGGCACACTTACTAATTGTGCAGTAGGTATTCAGAGTCTGTCGTAAACATGCAATAACTGTGCAGTAAGTAATACATACATTGGAAACGCAAATCCAAGTCAACATTAAGTCTCTGGATTCTTAACCTAATTCAATTGGAACGAGTTGGGAGAATCTCTCGCAATTTTAGTGCGTTACTTTAGATGCTGTTTAAGTTAACATATTATGTATAAAAAATGTACACTTTGCTGAATGTAAAAATGATGATCAGGATGATGACGAATTAAATGACGTAATATACATAGTACGTATGTTAAACATGCACCTATCTGTCGTTAGTGCATGGTTTGTGGAAGATGAAAAGATATATGTGCAGCTATACTATAGAGTCTGAGTCTGAATTTGTCGTATCTTTTGTATTTATTTTTTAGACTTGTGGTGAGTGCCCACCACGAAACACGCCGCCGAACCTAAATGATCATAAAGAAATGCAGGATGTCATGCTACGCTACGTAAATTACCACTTTTACAAGGCTTTTCACTTTGAACTAATTAAAAACTCTATTCGTGCCTTCATTCTACTTGTCCACTCGCATATTATTGTGCTTGTTGTTTGTTGTCTGCTTTCTGTACTTGGATTCGTATGTCAAGGCAGTTTTTTTTCTCTCTTTCTCTACCTCTTTGTGGCTGACAACATCTCCATTTTTTTGGTCATGTACTACAAATCCTTTAAAAGCCTTTTGTTTTCTGCGTTGTTTATGTTGGTCATTCCTCTTTAAAACATACGTTACGTGCCTCCATGTACATCTCCACCTGCCAACTTTGCTGCAATGCACACATCGTAAAACCTAGTAATCAATCCCGTAAACCACACGTGATGCATACCCACATGTATAATACCTATGTATGTGCATTTTAGCTTAAGAAAAAAGAATTTCCACCCATTCTATGTAATGTAGGTATATTCTGTCCTATTCTATTGAATTTGACCATGTAAATAAAAACAGCGTTAGTCCTACGTCCTTTTACTAGTAAAACCAGGCCCGTATCTTTATCGCTCTTTCGGTTTCATTCTACAGATGAACACTTGCATATATAGAGTTGTTTTGGAATAAAATAATATTTGGTTTTCACGCTTTCACTTTTCTTTTCATGCTTAAGCTGTGAACCTACCATAGCGTGACTAAAATGAAAATACCTTGATGAGCTAGTTTCTTCATCCAGAGAAAGCATAAATACATATGATTCTCAGCATTAAAATAGTAAAATAATGCCGTTGCTGTTTATAAAAATATCCCAATTTTCCTCAGCTTTTGCATCCCAACATATGTGTACATTGTGCGTACGTATAAATCTATAATGTGTGCATGTTGCTGTACACTATCGTTTTCCCAACCAGAATTACCCGCTTTTAGCAGAGTTGTTCAAGTTGAAAAAACAAAGGTGGTGAAAGTATGTGTTCAAGTAAATGATGAGAGATTCCCCTGGTAGCTATATACATGTTTTATTTTTCTTAAATGTATGACGCTAATGTGTATGTACGACATGAGTTTACCCTCTACCAGCAACAGTGGAGCGAATCATATGCAGCCTAAACCTGCTCAGTTTCCTCTCGATGAAACTTTCAGCATTGTTTTTATGATGTAGCAACCCATTAATGTACCTGTTTATCTAATAAAATCCTGTACAAAATTGCACCAAAGTTGCAGGCCTAGGTTCATCATTGCACTATATACAAACTACTTGCTCAAAGAGTATTTTTGCAACTTTCCTTTCTCTTTTCTCTCAAAAAGCGTTCATGTGTTTTTGCACTATCAGAACCATGTTTTCCGTTGTAATAGACTTTTTATTTTATTTTATTTCCTCTCTTGCCATTCATCTACGCAGTGCTTTGATCGATGTATTTACCTATGTATCAAATCATCAAACTACACAGGCTCAAATCCTTGAGTTAACGGACTTACTACACTACTTTGCAAGTTTTCCTCCTTTTTTTCAAACAGTAATAATCGAGCAATAATATTAATTGAACGCTTCAGTAACTTTGTTCTGGGTTATGGTTCTTGATAAGTACTATTATTTCAGAGATAAAACTGTAATATAAATTTTGTTTGCCGACATCAAAAGTGGCTACATGTTTTATGATACGCTTAGTAAAAATGTAGAGAGGATGATGATGTGATATAAAACTACATTACATTGTATAAAGGCATATATAGCACATAATTTTAAAAGTATTTCCGGTGGTGGTTGCTTTTGTTGGTGAACTCGTTTTTTTTCTGTTCTTCTCCTGCAGATTTACGACCTCGAGTAAGGAATCACTACAGAGCACACAAGCTCTCTTTTTGGCTTCATCTTGTACCAGATTACCAGAAAAACAACGAAGGGACGAGTGCCGTGAGCATCCATCATGAGATCAGCGTATACAGCATGATGCCTGCACAAAATTTATCAAAACTGTCTGTGATTCAGCCCACAATCTTTGCATCAGGCTTGCATGATACAGCAGCCGGTCTCAGTGGTGGTGGTGGTGGAAGTAGCAGGACGAGATATAATTCATCTACCGCTATCGACTCTGGCGACAGCAGTGGCAAAAAACGGAATGGAGGGCTCATCAGTGGTTCTCGTAATAGTAATCGACCCAAAGGGAGTAAAGGATTGGGTGCTACCACGGGGGATTTGGAAGAACGACAAAAGCAGCAGGATTCAGGTGCACATAAAGAATCACTCAAAAAAATCTTTTAGAAAAAGAAAACTTTTAATGCTTGTGGATGTGAATAATGGTCCACGCTTATTCACGTGCGCAAGAGGAGTTAAAAGATAAAGTAGTAGAAGAAGAGCTAGTACTTTCACTACTTTTCCATTTTCCTTCTTTAATTTTATCTTTTTTCATTCTTCATCATCCGCTTTAACTTTTTCGTAGAGTAACAATAACAGCCATGCATACTACAATATTGCTCCCGATAAAGCATTTTTATGATTTTAATTTGAATATAATTTACTTATATTTATTATTACTACATTATCATTTTGTTCCGAGTTTGATGGCACAAGTGTGCTGTACTAAAGCCCTTTTAAATAATATGCATGTATGTATTTATGTATGGTAGATTATAGTTTGTTTGCTGCTCTCTCCTTTCATATATCATTATTATATACATAAATGAAATATTTATTATAATTTTGCGTCACGTTGTTTGTTACGAGTGCAGCCGTGCTTCATGTTCCATCTTCAAGCGGCATTAACAATAACGACCCACTTGAAAGCACATATGGCTTCCATTCAAGACGCCAAGAACACCAACGGCAGAAGCAGATGGAGCGGGACAAGTTCAATGATGAACAGCAGCAACAAGCCCGTCAACAGAACGAATCTGGTAGAAGTAATTTTTTTCGGCAACAGTCTTCGTCCTCTACAACAGCCAACGCACAAGATAGGTTTTCAATACCATTAACGACAAGTAGTGTCAGTTGTGGTGCTAGTGGTAGTGCCAGTGCGAGTTTAAAACGACGACGAGACAACACTAATGCATCGAATAGTAGTGGTGATATTGGGGGTGCTTCCGGCACATCAGGGATGATGCATGCTATTGGTTCAAACTCTACAACTACCACGGTCTTTTGTGAGCACTATGTTAATGAAGAACCAGAAATGAATGCGTTTAGCGACTTGTACACCTCGTCATATCATATAGATGATGATGATGAACGTCTACCTCCATTAGGATTGCCTGGGGAGGAGGACGATGAAGAAATGGAGGTCGTAACAGTGGGAATGGGACACGCTTCTTCTTCATCCCAACCAGACCACCACTCCAAAAGTGACATGAGTTATGAGAAATATGGTGCGAAAAAGCATTTGAGTAAAACCTCACTGACGGTACTAGAAAGAGGTTTTGTTCCTATTTCCCCTGCACCACCGTCCTGTGAAACGGCTGTTAGTGCTACAAGAAATACTGTAGGTATGGGCTCTTTGAGAAGATGTAGTGGTGCTGCATCATCATGCCATGCGGGTATGACTCCAACTGGAAGCCTTCGTCAGAAAAGAAAGGCTTTTGCAGTTGCAAGTGGCAGCAGTACTAGTGGTGGTGGTGGTGGTAGCGGAGTACTTAATGAATTTTCAATGTCAAATGTAATGGTTGAGCCGGTAACAAATGCGTCCAATTTTTCACCGCAATCCACCACTGCCACCACACACGGCGAATTATTTGAGATTGAGGGAATCCCAACGGCAGAGGAGCTCATTGAAGCAGCAGACAGAACCAATACGATAGCTACTAATAACATTGCCACTACCGCGTCCAACAGTAGTAGCATAGACGGGGGTAGTATATGTACCGTGGTTCTTCCCCCTCCTCCTCTACCAACGGACCCCGATTTTGTCGCCCATCATGAGCCAACTGGACATTTCTTTCAGAACGAACAGGAAACCGTGATCACAGGACCGATAGCATCTAATACTACTTCGTCATGTCAACTTTCCCAGCAGCAGCAGCAGTCCCACCATCATTTCCATCACTGAAAAGCTGGGGAAACGGAGAATCCTGAGAGTACAGACTGACTGAAGACTAAAGATGTAGACTACTCGTCGTCGTAGTGGCTGGTGATCTATCTTTCCGGAATCAGGAATGGCAGCCAGCCCCACCACCATCAACAACGGCAACAGCTTATACGTCTCCAGCCAGATTAGTGAGATCAACATGAAAGCTGCAAAAGAAAGGATTACGACAAAGGCATAGTATTATCGTTTGTGTCTGTACGGTACAACGACATTGTGCCAGACATCTGAAACACAGCAGAGAGTAACAGCAGCAAAAGCAGTTGATGGTCAAAATGTTCCTTTTGTAAGTAAAAAAGGCATTCTCTTTTTGTCGAGTTTTCAATAAGAAATGAGTCTTTTGTGTCTACACTGTTGACTGACTGTGTTACATATTGAGAGAATTGCTGAGCATGTTGCCTATCTTTTTGATATGCCTCGTAAACACACACGCTCGCATAGCTACATATGTACACACAGTTATCTCTCTTCTTTTTTACGTTTACTCGATAATTTTTATGTGTGTGGACCCATCTGATATCATTTGTCCGTCTTCACTATTTACTACAATACTTTGCCTTTCTCCGCCAAAGCTATCATACAAACAAAAAAGTGAAAGTTGGTAGCACACCAAAGAGAAATGTAAACACAAGCTTTTCTGTGATTCATGCACCCCTGCACCCATAATGTTTGTTGCTGGTTAAAAATACGTATAGCTGGAGAAGAGAGAAAAATGCCATTTCTTTAAGTTGAAGATCTCGTACACACAATGTTCGTTTGTAATTCCTACATCGGTTCAAGGAAGTTATAGGTAAATATGTCCATGTTTCTTCTATGTATGTATGTATATGCAGTAAACAAACAAGCATGTGACTATGTGAAGAAAGTGTGCTGCTAATGGCAGTTTAATGGAATCATTGAGACTGTGCCAACAAATTTTTATTCTGCTTTTGCCCCTACAAACACATAGGCTCTATCATTCGCTTTGCTTCTTTCATGAATGTGGCTGGGAAACGAGAATGGGGAAGGAAGCAACCAGTCAATTCACTATCAAAATAGTCATGTGAAAAGCAGAATTTGGTGGCAGGGATACATATTATGTATGTATATTATGCTAGATAATGCACGCGTAAAAAAAGTAGTGAATCCAACCCATGGAATGGAACAGCATGAAGAAATCTATCCACCCATTTTCTCCAATGTTGAAGCAATGAAGAGATGTTCAAAAAGAATCCATATTCCATACCTTCAGATTCATGTGTACATACTAAACATTGCCGTCAGTATGACAATATCCCTGTCGAGTCATAATATGCTATGATGTCGTTTTCTTAGAAAAGGAGATGAGAATGGTAAGAAATGAAGATGCAATTTGAGTTTTAGTGGAAAAGCACACTTCTTGCTTTCAATCTCAATTCGACTCGTCACGTCTCCCTGAATGTTGATTGTGATATTGAGCGATCACACAGATGCGATGGCGTTTATACGACATGCAGTAGTGAATGTGAAAATGGTACCTTCAGCGGCAAACTTGTTACTTGCACACACATTGTTAAAACTGTTCTTGGAAAGCTAGCTGTTTGTGTAAAATATGCGTGTTCATGGATGAGAAAATCAAGAGAGAAAGTTCCGGGAATATGGAAGATATTGAAAAAACTTGTCCTGCAAGCAGTGCGACGTTATGTGCCTTACAATAAACTGTATTTGTATCAATAGCTTTTACTTTACTGCTGCAAATAAACTAATTAATTTACGTTGACAAAGGAATCAGCCACTCAATTTAAACTAGAGTGTGTTAATATATACATGTACTATATCGATTCGCAGTTCAATGCATCGGGCTCAGATAGTAGCATATATACAGTTGGAAACCATAAAATCTACTGACAATTGTAGGTATGTAAGATTTTCAGTTTCTATTTTACAAATAATTTAATATTCAATTCCAAATTATACAAAAAGCTGCAAATATGGTGTAAAACATGTCATTTACTATATACTGTAATGATGTTATATTTTTAATAGGCATGTCATTTTATTTTCGATGTAAGAAAAAGCAGTATAACATTTACTTAATCCCTTCAACATATTGAAAGTAGGTATAATTAATATGCTTGTTAAGCGTAACCAGTTGATAACATGAGATAATGTTGATACATTAAGAGAGTAGCACATTGAAGTAATTTAACTCGATATAAATAATCCGAACCGTTCTTATACGTGCAATTTGTATTTGTTGTAATATGGAATAAGAATTAGAAATTATCTTTGGAATAGTATAGTAGTGTATGTGTAAATTGAAACTAATGATGCCAAATTAAAACAAGAGTCCGTTGGTCTAGGTACCCAAATATATATGCCCGTACGTGTAAATATTTGTATTTACATTAAACTATATGAAAACAATTATTATTGTGCATAATCTAATATTTGGTAACTTATGCTCTATACAACCTCAAACTCACATAAGATACAAAACAAGCTAATAATAGCTAGTAAAGAGGAAGTAAAAGATCTATACTTACTTACGTGTGTAGTAAAAGTTGTTTAAATGACTTTCTAGACCTATGAATGACCCATCCTTAGTATGTACGCATTGTAATAGAAATTCTACCCCCACTAAAAATGAATGAGTGGGTGTATGTATGTATGTATGTATCTGTAAAGAAAACGGCCAAAAACTCTTATTACTATTGTAAGCGTAAATAATAAATATGAACCTGTGTTAGGATATAATCGAGTGTAATTCATTTTATGACTAAACTCATTTCACGGTCTGTTAATTACTCCGTTGAGCAATGGAGTTCAAAAGGACCTTCTTTAAGAGATATTCGCCGTTGCAGGGAGCTCTCTGTTATCTTGCACACATGTAATATTTCCATTTTATCATCGTCGTAATCACAATTTCCCAACAAGATTCTCATGAGGTGATATATTATAGGTGGTGGCAATGCTGATCGCGAAGAGTTCATGTGGGTCGCTGAAATGCACAACTATTTATGCTTCATTACTAGCGTTAGTTTAATGATGGGATTTCTTCGTAGTAGTAAATACATAGCTGTGTTTTGAGAGTGTAGTACAGTTGCTATTATTATCGTCTTCGTTATCATCAGCACATAATAGCGGCTTAGGAGCATAAACCAATACGCAGCAGTAACAATGCAACTCGATGCTCTTCTTGCTATCACCAACTTCTATCACTTTTATTACAACAATAATGTAGGAATGAAAGTTGAGTAAATTGGATCCAGAGAGCCCATTTTTCTTCCAAAGCAACTATTACATTGCAGAGCAAACGGCGGAGGAGTGAACGGATTACTGCTCCTGTACAACCACCGCTACCAAAACTGGCTTACTGTCAACAGTCCTTGTCGCAAGACAGGGCAAGCACTATTTCATTTGGCCTCGTGGTATAAATAGTAGTATTCACTCTTTGCTCATCCTTCTTCCATGCTACAATGGAATGGCAAACTTACATACTTATTCATCTTCGTACTAGCTTGCTTCCAGCATTCAGCACATTTGCAGTTATTATGCCTGCTTTACTTGCATGATCATACGGCGGCTAATAATAATACGTATTCACTGCAGAACGCCAATTTGTATATTTGGACAAGGTAAGGTTGCTAACATAGCATGAGCGTGGTGGTAGCTCCTTCAAAGGGTGCCCTTTTTCCGTCACGGGTCCATAATCATTCGTAAACTTGGGCAATTTAAAAAGAAATCGCTGTTGTCCAGCAGAGAGCAAAACAGTTTCAGACGCTTGTTTCTTTCCAGCAAAATTTAGTAACGAATGAACAGGTAACAACAGACACACAGGCATGGTCTTTTACATCATAAAAAAAGACTCACTCTTTTTATTTACATTTACTACCGCAAAAATGTTCATGGTAAAAAAGGTTATAAATTGTTATGCTTCACTTACTACATCACTATTTACTATATATTACTTACTGCAACAACGGTGGGAATCTTTAGTACATTATAAAGGTAAGTACTATTTGAGATATTATAATATGTGGTGGATTTTTTATCTCCATATGTATGGACTGACGAGCAGAGTGCGTGACAACGCCTGCTACCTACTACCCGCCAAAAGCCAACAATCCCTTCGCCGATTCATGCTTACGTAAAAGCAGCCTGAATGCCAGTTCGTATGAAAATATAAAATGTACTTACATGGATTTACGTGTGTACTAGGACTAGAACATTGAAATTCAAGGTCTGTATTATAAGATAGCTTATATATAGTTAAAAACTGCTTTATAGTAGTTCTTTTATACTTATTCAAAATGGTTCAAAGTGAAAGTTTGCCTTGCCTTGCCATGGTCCTCGGTGTATAAGTGTTGTGATGATCAGAGAAAGGAAGAAAAAGGAAAAGTGTGTCGGAGATGATGAGCGTGAGTGAGGAATTCTGTCATCATTATTTTGACCATGTTTGCCATCAAAGACAAGGATGGTTCATCTTCAACTTGGCTTTTTCTTCACTCATTCATTTTGCAAAAGGGAAATTTATGCTCCCTCAGTGAGAGATTCGAGAAAATAATGGTTATTGTGCGTTTCGTATACACTTAACAATTGATGGAACAGCAAACAAAGTAAATTCCTCAATGAGAATTCCAAATAAGCAAGCTAAACGCGACATTTTGAAATGGTAAGGATAGCTGCTAGATAGAAAGAAGACTTTGGCAAGTGGTATGAGCAAAGTCAATTGTGATCCTATGGCTATATTATGTTTGCTGACTTGTCTAGAGAAAAGACGATGGGTCCTCACTATTAACACCACCAAGTCAGTTCAAAAGGTAGTATAATAGTAGTAGTAGTAGTAAGTTTATGGTTATCGTATATTTGGAAAGGAAAGTGCACACCCCCGTACACGCCTTGAGACACCACACGCAGACACTTTCTCTATTTTCGTTTCTTCTGAAACGACAGGAAATATCTTCTCCTTTCTCACTCACCATTACAAAGAATGGCTCTGTGTGCATCGTAATAGAAAGGAAACGGCATTATTGAGCAATATTGTTCTTTATACTTCATCCGACTTTCCCATTCTCGACAATTTTGAAGATTTTCGTTTCGTATTCTGAAATCCCCAAGTTCCCTAAGGAGTTTCAAAAAATTGGTGGATAGAAAAAAAAGTAAATGGGTTACGAGATCAATTTAGCAAATGAGACTGGCTCCTCTCAAGCAAAAGAAAAAAATATGTACCACTGCTGAGGATCCCTTTTCCTGATGGATGTATGAAATTGTGAAGAGAGGCAAATGCGGAACAGGAAACCCTCGTTTAAGCTCATAGTCTTTAACAATAGCGCAAACAACTGTATATTTACATGTAGGTACTAAAATAACATTGTATCTTCCACAAACAGCTCGTCCTATCGTGTACATGAATATTTTTGCAGCATCAAAAAAAGTTATACATTGATATCAAAGTTTAGTCTGGTCTGGATATATTATGCACCACATTCACAAATAGGTAAAAATATTCACAGAGAGAAAAGACAAAAGCATACAACACAGCTACTACACACAATCCCCTTTGCAGCATCATGCTCAATGGCTTGTGAATAGCAACGCGTGTAATGTAATTGAACATGCCTTCTTATGTGAATTCGCAAGTGTTTCAAGAACTTTTATCTTGACCGATGCTAATAATTCCGAATTGGAGAAACAGCGGCAAGAAGAATGCATACAATATACAAAAAACGGATAAAATTCTATGTAACATTTTATTTTCGCTTTGTTACTCATATAAGTACTGTGGTCATTGCGCTCATGTGGTCAATGTGATAGCTCTTCTTCAACTTCAGCGTTGTTAACATTACCAAAAGCAGCGTTGTTGGTGGTAGATGGTATAGGTAGAGAGTGACGGTTTACTAAAAGACCGCTTTCCCTCGTTTCCCACCATATCCTTCAGCTTTTCAACATTTATTTTTCAACCTTATTTGCCCTTTGTGTGCTTTTGTTTCCTGCTATGCAATGGAAAGCCGCGTTGAACCACTATGAATGTGTGTAGACACTAGGCATGGTTTGTGTTGGCAATTTTCTCTTAAAAGCTCAATGAAATGTTTGTATGGAATAAAGAGAAAATGATAAAAAAAGTAACAAAGGGCTTACTCAAATCCTTCACAAAGAAACTACTATATACTACTACTGCTACTGCATGTGACTTGTAGGGTTATGGTCGCAATAGCAGTAATCGTAAAGTATTAGGCTAAAAAGCGTATGGGAACAGGGAATTGGAACTGATTGTATTCGTTTCGTTCCTCCGTTTACCCTATTCACTCCCGTTTATCATGACTTTTTCAAGATAAATTGTCATTATGGTAGTTTTGAAAAAAAAGTCTTTCACTGCTAACTTGTCAGCAGGAACTCATCAACTTTGAGTGGTTTTGAAATTTTGAACCCCTGCCTCCATAAATTGAATGTGCTAGAGATGAGACACTTTACGTATGTAGGGTAAAGAACTGCAGATAAGGTTTTTGTTCGTTTTGTTAAACTAATGTAACATTTATGTTGACTACTAATAAATACTTAGCGTTAACACTATGATAAAAGAATGACATAATATGACACACTACATAGATTGCCAACGCTCTGAAGTGCAATCCGGGTTGAAAAGGATTAGCAAAAATAATAAAACGTTCAGTTTTTCATTTGAAGATTGTGCGTTTTATGAAAATTATGTTCTCACGTTTCAAAGTGCTAGCAATTCAAGGGTCAGTAAACTGGATATATAAAAAAAATGCTGGTACCTGGCTTTACGCGTACATTAGAGTGAAAATAAATAGCTGTGTAGTATTTACACCATCATCGTGAGGGCATTTTCGATGTGAAGCATACTATGTCTACACGAAGACACTCAACTTTTGAAGTACATAATGTTATATATTGAGTAAGAGCCCTTCAGCTAATAACAACAGTGTAATAAATGCATAGAGTAGGTGCCTGCCGTAGACTGTTTGCAGTGCAAACTTTTCACTTATGTACATACGTGCATACCTACATATATTATTATTATCGCCTTTTCTTACAGCTGCAGTTTATATAACCCAACGCTGCATGGACCACTGAAATTATAGTGGAGAGAAATTGAGCAGAGTTGTGAGAGTAAAAATGGTGAAAGAGAAATAAATAGAAGTTTTCCCATGGGAAGTGTAAGCTGAGGCTAATGTGCTCATCAGAGACAAAAAATGTCGTAATCAGTCATCATAAGAGTGTGTGTGTGAACAAATAATAATATAGTTCGTGTCATGCACCCGTTGAAAAAATAGATTGTGCCTTCCAGTGAAAGATTCATGCGTTCTGCCTTGTGCCGTATATCAACATACGCAAATTGAAGGATGGTGAGTTCTACCTTGAAATGTACATATTATGTACATAGACACGCCATAAGTACCAATGTGCTTACGTTTTGAAATTTCAGTTTGTGCAATTAGGTAAATGTTCCAGTTTCACCAGAAAGTAATATAATCTGTATGAGAAATGATGTCATGTCTCCAGTGTTCTGCTTTCATGTCTTCTAAATATCTCACATTCGCACATTTCAATTTCAGGTATATACACTTTTCATTCTCTCCCAAGTCCTAGAAACTCATGTACTTTTTGAAGGAGTTGTTGACACAAACTTTCCACTGTAGGATCCTCTTTTCCTTAGTGTGAAACAATGTACAAAAGTATGTTACTTATTGCAACTCGCATAAGTTCTTACACTACGTTATTCATGATATGTCTATTTGAAACTGGGAAAAGATCATCCTTTTACTACATGCGTAATAAAGTACCAGTAAGCCAGATCTGGAGAAAAAAAATCATATTCTAGATTCTAGGCACACTCGAGGAAACATTATTCCATGCGTCGTTTTCTCTGTGTTTTCTCTTCCTCCAATGTAAATCTGCTTTATCTACAACTACAATCCAATCCAATTTCAATGCGTCTTTTGCAAGCAACCCTTTTTTTTAGAAGGATCTTCCAAAAAGATTGTATGTGCTGCAGCGAATTCTCCAATTTTCAGGCTAAAAGCTTATTAGTGTTAGTTTTATAATAAATTACTAAAAGATTCAATGCCAAATTATACAGTAGTATTGGAATCTTTTTACATGATGACAAGACTGCTACACTATATTGCCATATTTTTTACATTTTCTGCTAAGTAAGTTACAGTTACATTTGATTAGTTTCTCCCTCCCCACCATCGTGCTGTGCCAGTAAAAGATAAACTCTTTGATATTATAGAATCAGTACAAAAAATTATTGCTGTGCTTCTGCATCGCGGTCACAGAGAAACGCCAATGAATATAAATTACCTAGAAATATGGCATAGTGCACATAATAAACAGGCTTTCATTTCAACAAAAGCGTACAAAAAGCCTAGAAATTACTCCTAGTCATATTCTGCATTCTTTTCCAAGACGAGTAAGACGTTTAGCTAAGTAATAATGCTGTGAAATAATATTAGTGTATAATATACTACAGTATAACCTTGTTACTTCACTACTTCAATGAACTAACTTGGCTGCAGAAAGGAGAAAAAAGTTGAGGAAAAAAATTGAGTAGATTTTTCGGCTTCTTTAGAATACAATGCATTTCTTGGAAAAGTATCTACCTATGTATATTACTCTCAAGTAACTTCCTGGTATCTATTTCTGGCTATAATAATATTCTAATGAGGTAAGGTACATAATATAATATGTATATATGTATGTATGTACATGTGCTTTACTATGGGCTACAACTAGCACCGTAGCGCGGACGAAAAAAAGAAACAGATTTTCATTCTTTTGCCGTTTTTAATATATTCTAAAGAGGCTTTCCTTTCTGCTTGTATTCGCAACACAATAATTTTTTACAACCTTTCCTCTGCTCCTTTGAACAGCAACAACAGCTTTCACAACAATTGCCCAAGTGGGTCTGCTTTTTACAACAAGCTTTTTGGAAGAAATGAGTATTCGTCTGGTAGGATCTGTACAACAATGTACATTAGCCATATTTTGCATTGGGAAGTACTCTAAGGAAGGCACTATGCATTTATGCATGGAGAAGAAGAGTATCCAATATTGCAACTTTCATCTGGAAAAAATTGAGTGCCATATCCATTTAAACCAATATTGTGTGCTCCAAAAAATGAAGGTAAGTTCGTCGCACCCCTCCCTCTCGCTTCATATACGTTGAGCAAATTATTGATGATCCAAGTAGCAAAAAGGCAAAGCGGACGGCCAGCAAGGTGAATGGTAGTGGAGAACAAGAAGAGAGTATGTACTGTATTATATTTTTAACTTTTCACACAGTTAAACCAAAATCGACTATCGTGGGGAAATATGGAAGGAAGAAACAAAACATCAAATTTACTGGTGTTTAGGGCTCCATTTCATAATAAAGACTGACAACGTCAACGCTAGTACGTAGTTTAGAGCGTTGATTTGGAAGCAGAAATGGTTTGCCAGCTCGAGGCTAATCTAAAATCCAGTTTGAAGCAAACTCGGTACGAGCGGATGAAATTTTTCAAAGGGAAAATTAGAGTGGCTACTCTAATAACAACAATATTACGTTTATGAGCGAAACGAATCGCACGACAATTTAAAAATAACATTAAAAGAACCCTATGAAGCGAGAAAATTGAAAAGTGCAAGGGTTCAAGCGAAATATAACTCGGCATGCTAGATATTTTAAAAAAATTCATGCCTGCATGTAGCTATGTAAGAGGCGCTTTCTGCAGCAACCAATTTTTATGAAAAGGAGTGTAAACGTCCCTGCTTGCTTTGTTTCGTCAGAGCAAGTCTGCTGTTGATAGCTAACCATGTACATACCTACATAGGTATATCTAACCACTAGAGAAAAATTTTCACCGTTTGTGAAGTCGTAAGCTAGCCCACTGTCGACAATTCAATTGTACGGGAATGTGAAACTCAAAAATATGACGGGTAGTATAAATTAATGCTGGTGGGTATTCCTGTTTTCTAGCTAATTCCCTTCTTCAAAAGAGACAACCATGAAAAAAATGTAGATACGACAGATATTGCACAAAGATTTTTACAGACGGGAAGTAAAATTTCAATCAAAGCGTAATACACAAATGTTTAAATTCACGGGCGAACGACGTTTAAAGAAATCACGAGTGAATATTTAGAGAGGCGAAGTATGTGCTACATAATTTGTTTTACTACCATTCATCCCGGAAAACACATAAACTGATGTTTGTTTTAGTGAATTACCAAAAGCGAATGTGTGTACTTAAGCATTTAGTTTTTTTTAATGGATAAGTTACCCTGCTCGTATAGGAATAGGATGCTTTAATTTCATACACGAGCGCTTCATTTCATTAAATTTGCCTAAGGTAGGCTAATTTTTATACCAACTGACTTCCCTTTTGAGTAATTGATCCGGTCGCTTTTCAATGTAGGGCATTTTGGAATTACCTAAAAAGAGCTAGAAGGTACAGCAAACATTTTTTGTATATTGGAAAGAACGTCTACAAAACACGAGGGAAAATGAATAGTCGACAGCAAAAGAACTGCAAACAAAGTAGATACCTAGGTGTGCATGTAATAAGTACGTAATTGTAAGGTACCTCCTGCGTGCAAACATTCCAACTGACAATATCGTTTTTAATGTGTAATTTGTTTAGCAAAATAGATGAAATATAAGTGGAAGTACAAATATCTAATCTTTACAATTTTGTAAACTGGTGAGTCAACCTACAAAAAATGTAGCAAATGGCAAGTGGCCGGTTTTGATGTAATGTAATCAACACTATCTTGTTATGAAATAAATGTACTGCTGTCTTTTTTTAGAAACGTGGTAACTTGCCATTCAATTTATTAGCACTAGATTAAATATAATATATTATGTATCGTACGTGTATAAATAGCAACTAAAGGGCATCCTGGGGCTAGATGTGACTCGGTGGAACTCATCTAAAAGAAAGAAAATGACGAAAGAATATAATGAACCTTTTATATAGCGTTAACGTTTTTGCAATTTTCATTTGATTCCTCTTTTTTGTTTTTCCATACTAGTTAATTCCTTTATGAACTACCAGTAAAAAAGTACCAGAATACTAGTGCTATTTCCACTTTTATTACTGCTACATAGCGGGTCGGCGACGCGATTACTGAGGATGATGTTTAGGACGACGTTATTTCCTGGTTTGCAATTTTTTTGAGTTTATTTTCTCTGGAAATAAATTCTGTTTATCAGTAGTGTATATTCCTTCGCACATGTTAAATTCACATGTATGTTCATAAATAGTATTCAAAGAAATTACATGCCGAATAACTGCATACGATTCAAGAGTCTTCGAATGATTTCCTGGACTTTTGTTTGAATTTGAACTTTTAGCTTTGAACTTTTCAACCCAGCCATTGGGCCATAGTATTATTAGCCAACGATTTTCATATATTATTTTTTACTTTTATTTCACATTTCACGAAAAAAGAGAACAAACAGTAAACAAAACAAGTTTATCATAGAAGGTAAAAGATTTCTAAATTATTCTATTTTAAGATGAAATTATTCTATTGTTCGAAGACATTCATGAAGAGCACGTCTGAGAGGATCGAAACGTCGGATTACTTTCGAATAAAAAGTTCTACTTACAATTGTGTCTATTAGTTTTTACAATGGGGGTGGAAGCTTTCAGTTCAGCCAGACGAAGAAAAAAAATATGTAAGACGTATTAATAAAACCTCCAACATGAAGATACACTGATAAGTACCTAGAATTTATTTCCAGCTTTGTAAACTAGGAAATAACTACCTACGTCTAAAAATATCCCGGAAAGTTATAATCATGCATCCAAAGGGAAAATGTCCACATAAAAAGCATACCCAGAAATTGTGTCCGACACCCCTACATACACATTCAGTTTTGTACTGTGTACTTACAGATGTGCAAACTGTCTACTGGAAACGGAAGGATGAAATATTAATGAATCTGTGACTGCCCATAGTAGTCCTTGTTTATAATGATTCCCAGCTATTCTCCTTCCGTTACCGTTTTGCTCTCTTTCCCACTGCTTGACTTATTTACATTTAGGTGTATCTTCATGTAAACGTTCAATATAGATTCAAATGGGGACAATAAAGTTTACATTTTTGCTTTTTTACTTTCGTTTGGGTCTAAATTTGACTATTTTGTAGATTTCATCCTCCTACTATTTGCCCACGATGGTGTGACTCTCTTTTGAGTAATGAGACAGGTAGAGCAATATTAGCAGTCGCTATTTCTCTTTGGTTTCGATTGAGGTCACAGTACTGTGCTAGATTATGTTTACATTTCTTTTGAACTTAATACATCTCGGAAGCTGATACTCTTTTAATATAGGTGCTTAATTACCTATATGCGTTTGTTGTTTTATTTGAAAATCAAAAACTGTGTTTCAGAAAA
>JAHZMZ010001637.1:0-21453 GCA_027743805.1 Lepidocyrtoides sp. E14
GAAGGGTATAATTTAAAAGCAGTTACCTGTGGATGCTTTTTATTATATTGTAATAAGAGGGAAAGGAAAAGTTGTATACCATAATAATAACTGACAAGGTATTATTACGAAGTTTTTTTTTAAATTGTGATTTTCAGAATGTAAAGATTTGTTTTTATGTGTCGTTTATATGTTGTATGCTAATTTTAATGAATTTATGGCATAATATCTGGCCAATTTCCAATAATTATAATCATCAGTGTTTTTCTTGTTAATCTTTTTGTGCAGGCAACAGACCGTAAGAAAAGTAGATTCCAATGTGAATACATGTTGCTTTGAAATGTGCTGGACGAAGGCGCATCCTCGGTCTGAGAAGTTTTATAGGTAGGTAACTGGATTTAAATATAAGTGAAGGAAGCTAATAAAGTCAACAAGAGAAATAAAAAGATTTTTGTATTCATCATTTGATGTGATTTAGAAATGGCCGCAGGAGATGAACAAGACCTGATAGAAGCAGTGGTGACCTGTGAAGGAAATCTGCATGATCCAGACTTTCAGGAGAGATTTCGCACACTTGTAAATAGGTTGAAGACAGCTCTTTACATTTCCAGTGAGTGAAATAATTTGTTTTGACTACACGGATGATCATAGTAGGATTTTAGGACTTCATTCATCAACAATCAGTAATGTAGAGATTAAAGCGAATGCATAGCTTTAATAGAAAATACCGTGTTGCTGCGCTGCGCGAATTATTGCTACCTTATCACGACACCACTGCTCGATTGTTGATTAAACAATCACATTATGCTAATAGGTAAAGAAATTAAATAAATACTGCTGATGTTGTTGTGACTTGTGATAAAATGTCGTGCTGGCTGGTGCGCATTCACTATACGAAAAAATACGCTTTATTCATTCGCCAGTAATAACTCAACGGCTGGTAAAACTCAGTCGCTTCATTTTCCTGACATTTCGACTTCTTTTAAGTGGTAAAACGTGTAGTTGTTCATGCGTGGATGTTTTGGTTAATTTTTTGTAGAAACGAAAGATCCATTTAGGGTGAGAAAGATTGAGCCATGGAATTCTGTTCGGGTGACCATCAGTATTCCAAAGGAAGCTGCTCAAAAGCTGAAGCTATTGGCACAACAAGGGCCAAATGTGCTTCGTTCTATGGGCATTCTCTCAGTTCAGGTGGAGGGCGATCAGGTAAATAAACATTAATTTCTTTTGTTGCGTCAGTTTCATAACGCATCGCCCTAACTGTATTTTTTTGAACTCATCGGATCTTGCTTGCCTTTTCCAGGTGATCTCGTTGACATGGGCAGCCCAAAACAATGAGGCGACTCAAGTGATTCTAAGACAAACCAATGATGACACGGCGGGTACATCAGGGACATCATCGGGGGTATCCTCCTCCAGTCTCCCTGCCTCCTCACCATCAATTTCATCCATATCTTCCTCCATCGCCTCAATCTCTTCTCCTATCCCCCTCACACCTGGAGGAGGAGGAGGAGGAGGAGGGGGATTACCGTCATCAGCTGTCGATCTTATCAACTCATCCAACAACAGCATGGCAGTTACACTGGACATGCTCTCGTCATCCTCATCCTCATCATCATCCTCATCTTCCTCCTCCGCGTCCACCTCATTTCGTAGTCCAAACGTGGTCGCACCCAGTGGGGAAATTCTCCCTGTTTTGCCACCAAAAGCGACCATGGCCATGAGCACTATAGCTGGCATTCGAGCCGCAAATATGCTTGGTGGGCCGTTTCCCTTCACAAGTATGGCGCATGCCGCACAGGCGCTACAACAAAGAAGTGAACTCAGTCCTATTCTCAGCAGCAGTAACAATAACAATCTTGTTGTTAGTAATGTTAATAGTAATATGAATAGTAATGTTAATAGTGGTAGTGGTAGCAGTAATGCAGCAAATAGTACAAACAGCATCGTCGCAGTAAACAGCTCTGTTGTCATCAAGCAGCAACACCATCATGCGCAATCATCTCTAAATCTCCCAGTGACTCTTTCCAACAACAGCTCATTGTTATCAAGTTCTTCTGGTGCGCCCTCCTCCTCCGTGAACATTGTTGTCAATACTAGTTCCAATGTGAACAGTGGTGGTAGTGAGCCGACACAGCATCAGCAGCAAGTCACTAGATTAATAGTAGAAAACGCGTCAGCGACAATACAACAAGGCGTCAATGTCAGTGTGGCAAGTTTAGGTACTACTAATGTTAATAATACTAGTAATAATAATAGTAATGTAGCTCTTGTTAGTCATGCCGGCCCAAGTCATCAGAGCTTACAACTTGTGAATGTTATTCCACCGCCTTATCATCATCCTTCTCCTCATCGTTCTTCTGCTGCTGCTGGTGTGAATAACAATAATCCTTCGATCGTGACGACGGTGTCTAATCATAATCTTCTTCATAGTAGTGGTAGTAGTAGTAGTAGTGGTAGTGTAACTAGTTCGCAAACCCATCATCAACCAAATTCTCCGCGACATCCATTACATCATCAATTAATTGGTAATGTTGGCTCGAACAGCAACAATTCCACGACCGCAGACGTTGTAGAGTCGTTATCGGCCACCAGTGATAGTACTTGTCCAGTATCAAGCCCTCTTTTGGTTAATCTCCTTCAAAATAATGAACTGGCGTCACCATTCACATCCTCAGCAGCAGTAGCGGCATCCTCCTCTCCCAGCCCCCTGAATCCATCTGACACGACGTATAATCATCAGCAAAAACTGTTGCAACAACAGCAGCAGCAGAGAAACGCCGCGTCAGGTACAGGTGGAGGAAATAATAACGATGTCAATGTACAAGCCAAATATTTACTCCAGCAGCAGCAACAAAAAAAGACAAAGAGAGGTGTCAGTTTGGATGGTGCTTCATCATCAGGTGTTCCCCTGAAAAATACTGCGGGTGGTCATAGTGGCGTGGATTCTGTTTTGTCAGTTACTACCACTACTAACACCAGTAATCCACAAAAATCTGGAGATTCGTCATCGTTTCAGTTTGCATTTCCGTTGCCTTCTTCTTCTGAACTTGGAATGGGAGGAGTACAAATGAATAGACTCAGCGTTTCTCCAGCCACTAATCCTCCTGACCCCAATCATCAACATCTCAGTGAATCATTCTCAACAAGCTCAACCGCTACTGGTGCTGCGGCACTTATTCAAGGCAGGACAATCCTCAGCCAGCAGCAGCTGCAGGGAAATCCAAGTGGACAGAGAACCATTCCGGGACAGCAGCACCAACAACCACCCCAACCACCATCACCGTATGCTAAAAGCTCATCTGGAGAAGCTCATCATCAGTTTCAACAACAAAATCCTAATCAACTTATACCCACAACTTCTTCGGTTGCTGTTGCAGGACAAAATCTAACAAATGGTCCAATTCATCTTCATCCTCACGACCCTCAGCGTCAGAGTTTAGCTACAGTCACTCTCGTTCAGCAGCAGCAGCAGCAGCAGCAGTCAACTTTATCGGAGCGTGACGCCACCTCCGGACAAAATGTAATACCTTCTTTGGCGTCACATGCAGCGGACCAATCGCGTACCTTGCTTCCAATCACTACAGTGAAGATAGTTAATAAATCAACGTCGTCGTCGTCATCATCATCATCATCTCCAAGTTGTCTAAATAAGCCGAATAGTTCTAGCTTTAATTTTATTACTAGCAGTAATAATAATAATAATAATGGTAGCAGTGGTAAGGACTCTTCTTCATCTTCAGATAGTAAGACTTTCATTCCACCTCCGGATCCTCGACTGGCACCATCATCATCATCATCGTCACAAGTTCAAAAGTTGTCGTCGTCTTCTCCTGCTGCTCTCAGCAACTCAATGAGCAGCAGTAGTGCAAAAAACTCATCAAACTCTTCAGACGCCAAAATCTCCACTAGTCATCCCCATCAACCTCCTCCTCCTCCTTATCATCAGCAGCGCGCTCCAGCTCCTCAACAAAGCAGAAGTGCTGCTATGTGGAACAGGCGCTTGTCATCATTATCTTCTTCTTCCTTACCGAAAGGTCCCCACCCTCCTGGCCAGCTTACAGGAAAACCCCGACAGATCCTGGTAAATCCGCTGACCGGTCATTTGGAGATGCCGAGTGAAAGCAGTTCAGAAAGTGAGGAAGAGGATAGTGATAGTGAAGGAGGGGGATTTGGCAAAGGGGGAAGAGGGAAGGGGAAACCTGAAAGGAAGTTAAATTCTCATTCTGGTAAAGGCTCACTGGGTAAAAATAAAATGGTGAGTAGGAGTTCGTCTAGTGGAAACCTTCCACCTGGGTATCAACATCGGCAAATTGTTACAACTGAAACTGGAGTGACGGTGGCCCGTGTTATAAAAACTTTGTCACCAGATAATCCAGTAGTAAATGTCGCTCAATCGTCGTTGCCTGAGAGTATTCCCGGAACCACCGCCTCCATTCATGGCAGTGCTTTATCTGTGTCTAGAAAATCCCGGGATGATTCCTCAGGCCCCAACATCTCCAACACAAACTTATCATCCAGCACCACTGCTGCCTTAATACATACCAATAATCCAAAAGATTCCATCTCCAGCCCTGCAACAGTCACAGCCACATCGGTTACTGGCGAAAAGATCAAACTGAGGTTAAAACTTGAGAAGAGTGAGCCAATAAGTCCAGCTTACAAGGTGGACGTCAGTTTTGTGAAAAAGTCAGAGAAAAGCTCGGTTTTGTCAACGTCAGCAAGTAGCTCCTCCTCCAATGCCACCTCATCCCCATCATTTTCCTCAGCATCTTCTAATAGTCAGTCTGGTTCTGGGGATCAGTCGCAACAGCAGGGTCCTCCTCCTCCACCTCAGCCAAGAGTTCCTCCACTACATATTTCCCTTCGAGGTAAAAACGCGGCTGTGGTGAAGAGTCCCCGAAGAGAAGAAAAAGACATGCCACCTCCGACGGGACATCCTCCACTTGCTCCAGTCAGCGGAATCACCAAAGAATCTATAGTCAACTTAAAAGATCCAAGCACAACGGAAATTTCGTCAATAAAGTCAATGCCTCACCTTGTAAATTCTCATGAGAGTTCATCGTCATCCAAGAGCTCCAAGTCCTCTTCATCCGGTGGAAACACAAAACGCGTTAAAAGCAGAGAAAAGAGTTTTGATGGAGGTTCCAGCTCTTCAGTAGACAAGACAGTGGGGAAAAGTAGTAAAATGACCCGTCCAAAACTCAGCAAGGAAGTGTCAACCAGTTCCAGGCAGAGCTCGGTCACCTCAACAGCAGAGGATGATGGCAAATTGACCATGCCGGTGCTTCAACCAGCTGTTGTTTTGCCAACTGTTTGCTCTTCGCCGCCTCCACCACTGCTTGAACCAGCAGCAGTAAATGATGATCAAGGTACAAAACCAAACATTCTGACGGTGGCGTCTGCTGAAGTCACCGTCTCTTCTTTACCTGTCATTGAAAAAATTCCCTGTCCTAAAGCAACTACTGGAAAGAATCAACCACCGCCATCGATGACCAAGCCAGTGAAAATTGACATTGTCGACGATCATGCTGACGCTGCTGCTGTCGATGATCTCAAAGGAGCAAGAGAAAGTAGTAAGCAGATATCTTCTTCATCATCGTCATCATCATCAAGTCATGTAATCATTGGGAGAAAAACAGCTGTGGAGGCAGCCGCTGCCGTTGTACTTTCTCCTGCTGTGCTAGAACCAAAACTGGAAGAAACTGTACAAGATAACAAATGTGAACAAGATCAAAAAACAGTTGTTCCTCCAGTTGCCAATTCTCCTGTTCCTTCTCCAGCAGTTACAGCAGAGGTGAAAGTTTCCAAGTCAGTCGTAGAGGAAGTGATAAAGGGTAGTACCATTTCTGATACTCATCCTCCTCCTCCTCTTCATTATCAACAACCGCCGCCATCTTCTCCTGTTATCATTGTAAATGATAAGTCTTCATCCAAGGGTGCCTTTTCAATGTCTACGTCGTCTTCAACTCCGCATGCACATGTTTCCTGCTCTCCTTCTACTGAAAAAAATGAATCAACAACTCCGTCGATTTCGGTTTCCCAACAACTCCCTTCTAAAAGTCCAATAGAACAGCAGCAGGAAAAGAGTTGCGCTGACGTTGCGTCCTCCTCCACAACTGCTACCACCACCATGGAAAAACCAAAACCTGATAATAATCCGCACGTCATGGAGAGGACGACGGAGACAACGACAAATAAAAATAATAGTAAAAAGGATGAAAGTTTTGTCAGTCCTGTGATAAACCTTTCTACCGATTCATGTGATATTATAACTACTACTACTACTAAAAGTTTTGTTGAATCCAAAGAAGATAGAAAAGCAGAGAAGATGGTGGAAGGAGAAAAGAATGAAAAGAGTATGGATGCGGCAGGGTTTTCAGAAACTAAACCAATTTCTCAACCAGAGCAGCGACAAAAGAAAGAGGAGACTGTAATAACTCCCACTATTCCTCTTCCAGCTGCTAATGACACTCCGTCTGAAAGTGTATCTTGTACTGGTGCTACTACTACAACTGCTAATAATACTACTGCTGTCTTAGAGAAAGAAATGAGTTTGGTTAAGGAAAATGAGGTAGTTCAACAAATGAAAAATTCGATTACAAAAGATTTCCGAGAAGAGACTGGGAGCAAGAAATTGGACGATGTACAAGTGATAGGAGACATATCAGATGCAGTCAAGAAGAGCGAGAAAGTTAGTGGTGAAAATGCGACGAAAAATGATATGTCTGTAAAAGATGATAATGGTGCCGATGATCAAGAAGCAGGACAAGGTAGACCATTCATATTAAGTATAATGTATTTACAAAATATTTTTTTAACAAAAAAATAATCTTAAAATGCGCAAATGTTTATTTTTCGTAGAAAACAAGGACAAAGGGGATACTATCAAACTCGAATCGAATCCAAAGGAAACGATATCTAAAGTACAGACAGAAAAAATAGCAGAGCCAGAACAAAAGCAGCTGCATCCGCCAAAAATTGAAGTATCTGTGGAGGTGATGGGTGATGAGAAGATAGTTGAGCAAGTAAATAAAGCCACTAATAATGAAGACGAGAAGAATTTTGACTTATTGCAAGCAAAGAAGGAGCAGCGACAAGGTATGAAAAGAAAACGATCTCCTTCACCACAAGAGAAAGGAACAGAGGGACAAAGAGTCAAGAAAATTACTTTGGATGTAGTAGCGTCAGCACAGAACGAACCAGTCAAAAATACTCAACCCAAACAAGCTTCAACAACAGAGCCAATTTGTTGTAAGGAGAAGGATGTGGATGAAAAGACCAAAACTAGTATTGTTGCTTCAGGGAAAAGTGAAGAAACTAAGAACGAAGGTTGGCAAAAGACAATGGAAAAATGATTGAAACATAGATAGAGTGAATGTAAAATAGCACTATATGAATTTTGTTTTGACTTTATAGTAAAACCGGAGGAAACTGCTGCGCAATGGGAAGAAATAAATATAGCCCAGCCTTCAAAAGATGACCTAACCATGTTAATCTCTTCTAGTGAAAAATCTGATGAGGATATAGTACAGCCAGTGGATGAGGTGAAAGCTGAGCCAGTTGTGAAGACAGAAAAACATGAACAACAATCATGCACTGAAAAATTGCCTGAAAACCCTGATAAACCGGTAAAAAAACAAGGGAAACAGAAAGTTTTTTCCGATGTTGATCAAATGCTCAAGGATGATCATAAGCAGGATACTGTAGCGAATGATTCCACAACAGCATCAATGACATTTACACCAGTTGAAAAACCAGTCCTTTTTTCTGCTTCCTCTTCAGTGGTAGAATCAAAAGATGTTGAAAAGGACTCAGGGAACAAGGATATGCCGTTGACGGAACAAACATTTAAGGATCAGGCAATAAAATCTGAGCACAATGAAACTAGTGTGGTGCCACCGTCGCAAGCCAAAATAGTCGAAGATGTGCAAGGAATCGAAACGGAAAAAGTTGACTCTACTTCGTTATGTAAGCCTACTGATCAGGAACAATGCGGATTGGGCACAACGACCAAGTTACCTTCCAAGATTACTGCTGGTGAAATTCGCAGAGAAACAGCGACAGACAAAGTAGAGGCAACCGATAGTGATAAGGTACCGGAAATTGACACGAACGTAACTCAAGTGACGATAAAAGAAGATAATTCAAAAAAATCAGAAGTAAATTGCGAGGAAGAAGGAAAGATTGATCAGTTAAAAACTGATGTGGATGTTGTTGCTGAATCTATTAAGGAGAAAGAACAAGAAGTGATTGTGACCAAAGTCTCTAAAGAGAATGATTCGAAAAAGAAATCTGTTCATGAGAGTCCTACTTTTGTAAAAATGAAAGTTCCGGTAAAAAATCTTCCAATGTTAACACCGGTATCAGGTCTGCTGGAGAAAGCAGTTGAGATGGCGGGAAAAAAGGAAAACCACCAAGAAGCAATGAAAGGTAAGAGATTTTTCATTTTTCTTCCTTATCTTATATTATTTAAGACGTAACTGATTAATTAGTGCATGCTTTCGTTGTACTGGTTAGATACGAAAAAACAAGAATCTATCAAAGAAGAGAAACGGGAGAAACCTGAACCTCCAAAGCTAATTCCTGTGAAATCTGTGAAAGCTGCTATTGTCAAAAAGTCCAGCTTTACTCAAGGTCCTGCAGCACCATCTTCATCTGTGAAACCTGCAGTGAAAAAATCACAATCAACTGTGGTAGTTAACAAAGCACTCATATCAAAGGTGGATAAAACCCATAACGATGGAGGGAAAAAGAAGGAGGAGGTGAAAGACGACAAAAATGTTAAGGTGGAGGAAACGACGAAGGAACTTGAGCTTATGGAGAAGAAAGAGACTTCCGTGGAACCTAAACAAATGTCGACAGAAAAAGAAACTGTGAAGCCGTTGGAAAGTAAAAGTTTGACTGTTGATAAAGAAGGCGGTTCGAATCAGCAGCCAGATAATAATAAATCAGTAACAACAGTGGAAACACCCGCTCCTGGATCAACAGTCTCTACTGTCGGAAAGGGAAAGGAAAAATCAATATCCCCAGGTTCTTCCGCAGCTCCTCTTAAGTTGATTTCTGTTGACATGACTTCGTCATCTCTGTCGTCGTCATCATCCGTGCCAAAACTAACCTCTACCACAGCTAGTGTTGAGAAGAAAGCAAATTCAGTCGTAGTTCCACTAATTGGTGGGAAGGTGGAAATTAGTGGAAAAAAGCAGCAGCAGCATTTTGTGGCAATTAGCCCGGTGCAGACATCATCATCATCGACGAGTGGAAATGATAACGTCAATGTTACAATCATGACGCCAAAGGAAACAGAGCTCACAAATCTTTCGGTGGTAACCAACGCGCCTCCTCCCATTTCTATCGTTTTGCCAAGTTCCTCAGCGTCTAGAGGGGATCCAGAGGGAAAGGGTGGTGTAATAATTCCAGGAACAAAAAATACTTACAAACGCCGCGCGGATTTGAAAATGGGTGCACTGCATGACACACTAAAACGTCTACACGACAACTTTAGTTGCAAGGTAGTTAAAACAAATGAAACTCAAGATGCTTTGACGGCGCAGCAGCAACAACAACAGCAAGGAAAAACGCCGACGGCAAATGCAACAGAAGTAGCAGATGGTATAGTGAAAGTGGTAGAAAGTGTTTCAAGTTCAGTAACGACGACTGCATCAGCAGCTCCAACACCCCCACCAATAATGGTAAATGCCACCACTGCTGCTCCAACGTCTTCTCATAAATCTTCATCTTCACTACCAGCAGCACTGACAAAATCAGTAAACATTGCCATTCCCCATGTGAGACCAATGCCGAATTTGTTACAACAACGGCCAAAACTCTCATCCGCAACTGGAAGTGGAGTGCACGCTTCTTCTACACCTCCAACCCTCCATCAAATTCCAAGTAGTCTCCAGTCAAATATTTTAACTGCCGTATCAACAGCAATATCTTCCGCAACATTGACCTCAGTTGCAAGCCTTTCGGTAGCAAGCTCCTCTTCCACTGGACAGCCGCAAACAGTGTTTGCAATCCATCCAAATGTTAGTATCCCTGCAAATTTTGCTCAACTACATCAGCAATCTCCTATGGTACTTCCTGGTGGTCAAAAAATGGTGCCCATTAAACTGTTAACACTGCCAAAGCAAAGCGGTGCTCAGCTTCAAACGATCCCTTTGGGAGGGGGAATGTCAAACAGATCATCACCCAATTTGCTGGAGGCTGTCAACATTGTGGCGAACGCGGGAAGTCGAAGTTCCTCTCCAAAGACTACTCTCATTGGGAATACCATGCAGTCTACACCTCTAAATCTGAGCGGCATGTCACTTCCGGTTGGTGGTAATCTTCACTTCGTCCCTATCTCAGTGTCAAGCGCTACTGGAACAGCAGGCAACGTCAGGGTCATTATGTCACAACCTATTAAAGGAGGACTGGGCCAGCTTATGATGGGAAAATCTGTATTAATGGGAAGTCCACCTGCAACCATTAGAGTGATAAGACCTGCAAATTTGCAGGATCCCATTTCTATTCAGAGTCTGATAAAACCGCATCAAGGAGGAAATAGTAATGAGCAAGGTGGAGGAGGAGCTGTACTTGGTGCTGCTGGGAAGGGAGCAACATTGGTTGTGAATAGAGTAACGAATAACCCAAAGAGTGGTACCGCTCCCGGTAGAGTTAGCAATGCTACTGGAGCTGCGAATGCCGAAGCTTCGATAATTATCACAGACTCAACGGTTACAGCAAAAAGCGACTTTTCAGCCATTCATTCTGCTGCAGACTCAATATTTAAAAAGCTGGATGGGGTGGAAATCGTGGAGACAGGTAGTCCGCTAAATAATGATGAGCTTGGCTTTGAAGCTGATATTATTCACGACGAGAAGGATTTGGAGGATGTTTTAGCGGAAGGGGCAAAGAATGATGGAGTAGTAGTAATGGAAAATTGTAGCAATTTTCATCTGACGCATTTATCCGCTCCCACTGCAATCGAAATTGAAAAGAAAAAGGCTTCACCAGCTCAAGTCGCTTTATCCCAGTCATCCACGCAGCAAAATCATGTGCCTTCATCAAAAAAGTTTTTGAATCTCCGCACATCCACGGCCACGCTGACCTCTGCCAATACCCCAGAATCCTGTACAACTCCCGATTCTCCAGGTCCTGTGATGAGAGTAAACTCGCCGCTGTTTACTTATTCCTCCAAACAATCTAAAGGTGATCGTCGTGTGTCATCATCCGTTTCCAGGAGTCCATCGCCTCTTGTCCTAGGAGCAGCATCCGCTGACGTTCATGGAGAAGATGAGGAAATTATCAACAGCTTTTCGCGGAGCCCAAGTCAGCCACGACTTAGTCCCCAAGTTATAAAATCTTCCCATCATTCTAATTTTGTAGAGTCGAATGATATGTCAATCTCAAAGTCGTCTTCTTCAGATCACACGTACGGACTGTCATCGTCCTCTACCACCTCGTCGGAAATCACTACGGCCAATTGTGATAACTCTTCCAGCAGTCTTGGCCAAGAGCTATCCATAGAAATTCCACCCATTGATATGGAGGTTGTGGGAGGTAGTGGCAGCAGTCCTGTTGGCCAGACAAATCCTCCTGAGGGAAAAAGATGCACTAGGAGCACTCGTTCAAATCCTAGACTGAGTCCTGACATCACTGCGTTTGTTAGTGAAACAACATCGTCAAAGCCAAACAAGTTGGCATCGACAGCTGCAAAAGTAGAGCTTATGGCGTTGCGTAGTAGTCCAAAACCCAGTCCAACGGGAAGTGTAAAGGTTTTGAGTCCAACACCAAGCAGTTTGACAATCACTCCGTCGACAAGTACCAGAAGCAGCCCGATCCTCCACAATAACCAAGTAAATGCTAGTAATGCGGCTGCAACGATAAACGCAGTAGCAATGGGAATAATTGACAAAATCCAGGGAAATGCGACGGCACAAAATGTGAAAAACTCTAGACTCTCCAAGTTGACAGCTGGAGCAAATAAAAGGAAAAGGCAAGAGAGTGATAGTAGTAGCGCTTCGAGGGATGAGAACTTGGAGGACAAGGCGGAAATCGACCTAAACAGCCGACCAGGAAAAAGAAAGTGTTCGGAGAATGCAGCTGAAATGATCAAGGTTTGTATAGGAGTAGAGGATAGCCCAAAGAGGAACTCTTCCAGTGGAGGGAAAAAGACTGAGGATGGAAGTGTCAGCAAGGTTGGAGGGAAGGAGGGAAAAGGAAAGAAGACTATGAGTAAGCAAATTTAATGCCAAGTAAATGAAATTTGGTCTTGTTTGTGTTTTTATATTGTATTAAATAAAAACTTGTGTGTTTTTATATGTAGTTCCTCTTCTGGAAGAAGATGACGATGTTGACTCGGAAGTGTCTCTGACAAGAAGCGTGCGAAGTGGACGATCAAGCCGGGAGTCTTCAGAAGATCGATCTTCCAGTAGAGGCAGCAGTGCGCAGCGTATGGTGTCTTCTTCGGTGGTCGCTGATAACAAAAAGTTGGCAAGGGAAAAAGATGATGACGTGTCTGTAACAAAAGAGCCGACAAAGTAAGAATAAGAGAAGACTCTTATAGCGTATTATTCACAACTATTTAAAATATTTGTTTTTTCGGATGAATTATATTATTTGTCATTTAAAAGAAACTTAAAACTTTTATGGAATTGTAGAAGCAGCCGTTTGAACAGTAGAATGATTAAAGACGCAGCTGTGGCTGCAACCGCTGCTGCAAAATCGAAAACTTTGCAAGCTGCCGAGAGAGCAAATGTATATCATCATCATCATTTAAACGCTACAGTAATCACATCCAAAAAGCCGGCATCTGCCAAGAAAAAAACAAAATTGGTTGGAGCTACCACCACTGCTGGATCGGGAAAGCCTACCAACACCACCACCTCCTCAACATCTAGTACTCCAAGAAGAGCAAATCCAAATAAGAAGACAACGACCGATTCTAAAAATAAATCTTCGCCACTCACTCCAGCAAAAACGAGAACAAACGTGAGAATGGGTGGAGGATCAACGACGACTGCAGACAAAGCAAAGGACGGTCTTAGCGTTTCCACAGAAAAATATCAGAGTAGTTCCACATCGGACAAAACTGCAGCTCATGCCGCCGTAGGATCCTCTTCACAAGGAGCAGTATCCCATATAACAAATTCTACAAGCGGTGCTACTCCTACTGTAGTGGGTGGAAATAATCCTCCTGAGAATGAAAATGCGCGAAGAAAAACACGCAGTAGCGCTGCAGGCAAACGGCATGTAATTTAATTTGTTTAACGTGAAGCGCAGGGACAAGAATCTTCTTTAAACTGTAGAGAGAAAAACATGAGGACAATACAAAAAATAACAAAACAATTTTTTTTTAAGAAAGAAGACAACGCTGAGAATTCGAGGACACAGATAACGGTATAAGGCGGTTGATATTTACATTTTTAGTTAACTAATAATTTAGTACCGCTAAAAATATTGATCATCTTTTTTGTGGATATTATGATAACATAGTAATTGCTGCGTATACTTTAATAATTATAAAGATAAGTGGAAACGTTTTTTGAATAATCACAGTTTTGAAGTATAAACCTTTTCATCTTACCGTGAAAAAAAAACAACTAGTTTTTAAGTTTAAAACATACGTAGTTTGGTGATAAGCGTCAGTGGCTTCATTGCTGTATCATTTTGATGTATATTATACTCTGTAATAATGACAGATAAGTTATGCTAAGGTAGTTGTGAACTAAGAAGGATTGATGAGGTAAACAACATGCATATAAAAATCTTTTGAATCTTGGTGTTTACCGTTTAAAAAAAAATAAATCCTGTAAACTCCTTCTCCAGGAAGTCTTAAACTGTAAATATATAGTATTATCGTTAAAAATATTTAATACAAAAGTTAGTTTATTTGATAAAATAAAGATGACGATGATGATGATGATAGACAAAGAAAGGAAAGAATAGTTTTTAAATATTCTTATCATCTTCTTGAAGATGGAATATTGTTGAGTTATAGAGCAAAATTTAATCTTTGCTATTACAAGTATACATACAATATCTATCGTATAGGTACTGAGTAATATATATGTTTGTAGGTATATATAGAGTACGACGTTAATTATCCATTCAAAATGATAATTAATTATAGTTACGATTTCATTATTATTGCACCTAGCAGAATTTGTAAACTCTATTTGATCATCTGTTTATATTAAAAGATATGGTTAATTATCATTGCTATACAATAATTACGGTTATATTTACCTCTACATGTTAAATATTACATATTTACTAAAGATGATGAATATGATGATGATATAGGCAGATAGGAAACATAGTTTGTATGCTGATTCTATTGTACATTAAAACAGATATAGAGTGAATCTTTAATAAAATAGGTATGTAGCAAATTACATGCTAAATAAAGTAATAGATTGTAAACATATTATTCTAAATATGATGATACTATATCTATTTGTTTGTTTGTCTGTACACTGATATTATAGCTCGCTAGAAATTTGAAGATTGTGCTTGCTGGTTTTCCATTTTCAATTATTATCAGCACTTAGTGTCGACAATTTAGTCTAACTATAAATGTTGCGTTGCATCATGGTTCATATATTTTACTTTCATATCTTTGTTCCTCTCATTATAACGTAGCCATTGTTACTCAAACAATGTACATTAATCTTATTCTCCCAATCATGAAAGGCTTCTATAAACATTGCTGCTAACTTAAAAATTATCACGTTCATTAACTTAAAAAATAAGCTTGTTTCTCTTTCAAGAAAGGTACATATATTGTTCTTCATTTTATCTGACGCCATACCCACTTCCACTGTAAATACGGTGCAGTCCCTGGTGGTGGTGCTCATTGCACTGCTTTTTATTCCCGCCAACAGGGTATGGTGCTATTGTAGTTAAAACACTTTTGCAAACTTTGTTGCACACGCGTCATTGTTACTACCAAATGATTGTTTAAAAATGGAGTTGTTACAATTTGTTTATTTTTTGATGCCATTTAAGGAATCTTGGCCTCCATCCAGGCTTCTCATACATCTTGGAGAAAAGTCACCAAACTGACGCGTAAATTCTTCGGCGTCAACCTCCAAACCCTGTATAAATGACCACCTGTCTGAAACTCTTCGTGATTTACCTACTTTCTTACATTCGGTAAGAATTCCTACATACACACGGTTTTGAACAAATGATGTGCATTGAAAGTTAAAAATCCATTAACTTGAATCTTAACTGGTTTTATTTGACTTAAGAATGGGATCAATAGCAGAAGAAGACACATATTCTAAAGGTAGAAAAAGAGACAAAGGCGACATTTTTCAGAGCCAACAACACCAAGTTTCATCTGAGGTGGAGTCGACATCAACTCCATTAGATGCCGCTACCTCAAACGGTCCACTCCTCTTAGGGCACTGCCACATGAAAACAATCCCACAAGATATTGGTGCTAGTAGCAGAGTTAAAATTGTCAATAAAAATTATTCTCCTCCATATTGTTATCTTCATCATCATCACCCCATATGCCGAAGTCAATACTGCTTTAACGCGAGCAAATACGTATGGTCCACTGGTCTGTACTGCACCATTCAAGAGGATTTAAATTTGAACCATTGGAAGTTTTTTGGAAACTGTAAGCGCATTTGGGAGAAAGCACAGAAATCGTCACGTAGGAAAAATGGTGCTTCCATCCGAATGAAAAGTTGTACTACTAGCAAGAAAGTGGTGCCTTCGGAAGTGACCAAGTTAGACATGGTATCAGCACGTTGCAGCTATCATCATCAGCATGGTCATCATCATCACCATAATTATCAAACAAGAAGTGTAAAGTTGGTGTCAGATTCCACCATCATAAATAGAAGAGACGTAGCCACATCACCATTAATATTTTCTTCTCGACAGGAACAAATTAGCGATGGTTGCAGTTTACCTACCACTCCAGTATCAGAGCCCGATTTGAGCCTGTCCATGTCCTTGGAACCGATTTCCTCCAGTTCTTTTCAATCTAGCAGCAGTAGTGAATGCGATTATGGGGAACCGCTTCCGCACACAGCATATTGAGGAATTATAATAAAGATAGTTCGAATTTTTTACATTTCGAATGGACGATAGTAGTGTATTGAGGATAAATTTGCGTCGATGCATATCTTTCGTGAAAACTAAATGTTTCTTTTGCATCGATTACAAAAGTGCAAATAGTATATGATGTGTAAAAATGTGATATAAAAATATATAATTATTGTATAAAAATAGTAGTGATCTTGTTTTTTTAAAGAGTCTTATGACAAAGAGTGGAGATGATGAATCAGTATTAAAGGAAATGGTCAGTTATTGGGCCTGAAAAGTAGATGCACAAAATCTTGGAGAAAATCTGGCAGTGTACGGTTTCCTCATTTATCATAGTTGTTAAAGTATGACTTTAGTGGTTATTGAGGAAATTGTTAAAATAATTATTTATAATACCGATAAGTTACCTGAAAACATGTAGCACTTCCCCCCATATCACATCTTCCTTGTGAATTTATTACGATTAAAAGGTTCTCTCTCTCTCTTAATATGCTTTCTTTCTTTTTTGTGTTATGATAAACGATTTTTATTAAGACACATGAAAGTATAATAATGACCTGTATCGAGCCCTTAAAATTGGACAGATGTAGTAATATAGCAACATTTTTTATTAACTTTTTCCACGAGCCGAGAATCTTTGAATGGGTATGGTTTCAAGAATTCTACACCTTACTTACCGTTGAAACGATTGATATTCTGTACTTAAAAAATGCTGCGATGATGATCCTATAAAATAAAAGGACCAAAATGGAGTCTAAAACAATTAAAGACTATTATTATTATTATTATTATTATTTAGCAGAAACAAGAAACAAGAAAACTTCCCATGTTAAAGTCATCTGTCAAAATGTGCGGTTTGAGACTGGCATGAAAGCAAACGTACCAAAAATATTTTCCCTCTTTAGAAACAAGTAAAACTGGCTGCCAAAGCCAAAGTAAAGCCAAGCTGTATACCTGAAAATTAAGATTTAATTGATGAGAACAACCTCATTTACTACTGTTTGTCGTTTCTCCTTGTCATCCTTGATTTCCGTCTCATTTGTATTATTGTGTTACCCAAACCCTTTGGAAACTTTTAACCATTGCCATGAACGTGCATACTTGAGGGAATTAGTCTACTTGAGAGAAAAGAGGTTAGATTGAGTTAAAGAGTTTCGGAAAGGTTGAAGTATTCCGAATTCAATATAGGTACATATGCTACGGGGAGTTGATTCTTTCGCCTTTAAAAAAATAGTAGTTCCTCACGGAGGCTTTTCTAATTAAACTCTACACTTGGTTTTTTTATTATTTGACATAAGAAGTATGAGCACATGTTCGTTAAAATATCTATAAGCTAATAACAGCATCACCAAAAAGTGTTTTGTTTTCTCGGAATAACTCATTTCTCAGCACTATCTAGATATTTTGCCTAGAAGCCGTTGTAAACTTCTTAATAACTGGGTGATTTTTTTCTGGCGATTATTCAATTCGATGTCGATTGTGGTCATGCATCGGACTCGATGTCGATGTAAATTCCTCAAGGTTTTTGTTCACTTTAAGAAAGACAACTGGGGTAGAGTAAACATGTTTGTATAACTCTGAGAAAGCGTTTCCAATTTCCTGACACGATTATGGAAAAAGAGAAAGATGAAGCAAACTGGTACTGGAACTAGCTCACATCGACGTTATGTAGTTCTAGTTATGGCCAGCTAAAATAAAAGAGAAAGTAGTCAGTCAGCAGCATTTTCCCATTTCCAAATTCATCGCATGCGTTCGCAACAAATTATTTTTAAAGCATGCCATTTTCCATATCTCTCTGAAGATACATTTAATCCACATGAATTTCGGTTTGAAATTCATTCATTTTCCCTTTAAAGTTCAATATAAATATTCCTAATCAGATAGGACAACGATTGCATATCATTATCATTATCACATATCATCAACCCATTTCATTCATTGCCTTTCATATCTCACCATTATTATTACACATACCTATAATGAGTAATGGGTAAACCGATATTTGTGAAGACTTTGTTTTGCTTACAAGTATCGTAAGTGGAAAGTTACTTTAGTTTTCACTTCATCTCATCCTTTCATCCTACGCCCAAAGTCCAAAGTAGCTGATTATTAATGTACATTACGTACCTGAAAAAAAGACAGATACATAGGTGAGCTAGAAAATAAAAGAAAATGCCATTTACAGCAGTTCTCTCCTGTTGCAAAAGCATTGAAAAGTGAATGTTCATACTAAAGTAAAACAACTGAGCAAATGATCTTTCTCGCCACTTGGTCCCGTTTTCTTTCGCTTGAAAAAAGTTAACAATTTTTCACCAGCACAGTCCATGTTTGCAGCAGGAAAGGGGAGGAAGGTGGAAGCATCGAAGCAAAAACTAGAAACAAATCAACTTCTCCCTCACGACGATAAACGAAAAATCTCTCTTTATTGCTTTTTTGAACGATATGAAAGCTCCACTCGACTACGCATTCTGGGTATATGTATATATCTTTTGCTGCTGGCAGGTTATCGAGAATGCTTTTATGAGCAAAATTCGAGCGACCTTCGCCTCGCAACAAAAACTTTTTTGCTTCATAGTGGCAACCGCTTTTTATGATGTGGCGCAGTGGGGTTGTCAAGTTTTTATAGTGGAGGCGAGGTCTTTTTTTTATTACATCTTGACGCCACAATTTATGGCTTTGGTTACGCTATAAAACTAGATTTCCCATTCCCATAGAGCATGATTGTGAGTCGTCAAATAGGCGTCTGCGTCTGCATCTAATGCTGTTCTGAAGGTAATCAACATCATCATGAACACTGTTTCAAGGCGCAATGAACGGGAAAAAGAGAAGGGAAAAAAGACAATGACGAGCAGTTTTGTTTGTTGAGTACATTTTCTCTAAATGAAGTATTTCATAGTTTCAATAGCTCTCAAGGGCGTTTTTACTCAGTCTCCTTTGACTTGTTCAATAACATTATGGGTTTTATGTTTGGGCGTAAAATAGTCAGGTCTGAATATTAAAAGTCACATTATGACATGATGCAAATCTCCAGCTTATCTGATAAAAACGATAACTCTACTCGAAATAACTGCGTAGTGTAAAATAAAATTATTATGATTACCTATCCAAATCGCTGTACAGAACTTACCAAACAAAGTATTGTAATTTATCTAAGGCGTAATTTGCTGTACCACGCACGCACGCAATCGTGAATTTAGAGTCCAAACTGCCAACTTTAAAAAAAAAAAAATGCTGTGGCTACCTGCTGCTGTGATGCGATGCTGCGATTAAAAGTATTTTCTTTTAACATTCTGTTTCCAATGGTGAACCTCATGAAAAATTAGCAAAACATGTTTTACCAGATTTAAACCTGAGGTCTGGGACTGATATTAATTTATTTCTTGAAAGATAGCAAGTTTTTCTGGTGCTCAATAGCTCAGATACATAATATTTTCCCTTTGAGAATTGAAAAAATGGGGTTAATGTTTTCAGCTTCTCACAAAAACATCTTTTTATTCTTCTAAAACAATGACGGAATAGAAAAAGAAATGAAACCTACATTTATGTATACCTACTTAGATATGTGCATATTATTATTTATTATATATTTCTCATGAAAAGCCCAACAAATTTTCTGGAATAAAATTGGACAGTGAAAATAAAATATTATTCATTCTAGTACGCAAAATGTCATGAGATAATAAAATAATTGTAACAAGCAATGATGAATTTTGTTCACAAGTAGCTGAGTACTTGTAAAAAAATTGGTTGATATTTAGCAAATGTTGAAAACTTTATTAGTCTTGAGTCATGACTTCATGACAATGGTAGTTTGGGAATGTGATTGCAGGAACCAGGTACTGTGCAATTTTTAAGCATACATCATCAATTACGCAATAACATTATCTCGTGTGGGTTGGCTTTTAGCCAGATTTTAGCGTGGGTAAACAGACGTAAGCATAATAGGCAGGTATAATGCAGTCAAGGTGAATGGGTACGAAATCTTATTTATTTAGCTTGCTACCTTGATAACGTTATTATTATGCCATTTTGGAGAAAAACGTATGGATGNTAGCTTGCTACCTTGATAACGTTATTATTATGCCATTTTGGAGAAAAACGTATGGATGGACAGACACAGCTCAGATTCCATAATAGCTTGCTGCAGTTACGTATTATTGAAGTTTTTCACAAAATGAAGGAAAGGTCATTGACTTATTTTGAGAAAGGAAGAGTTGCAAACAGTAGATAACTCCGCAATTCATTCGGGCGTGTGTTTATCTTTAATTTAGACTCTAAATTGGCCTTTTGCTCAATTAGGAGGAGAGGTAATTGGATCTGGCTTGCTGCGGTTTGCAGTCATGTACAAAGAGATTTCCATCTTGTGTATAGCGTGATGATATTAAAAATGTCAAAGTTTTATTATGTATATAAGGTCGTCAGGGTTAAGAATGCCGTCACTGTCAAAATGCTTTATGCGGAGATATGATGCAAAGGAACAATTTATTCAGTTTCAGAATATGACGTGAAAAATGGGGCAATGTAAGATTTTACGCCATTTTGTTGAACTGAAGAGAATTAAGTATCGTTTCAACTTTGAGCTGATAGCTCTTTATTTTTGTTCGTGTCAAATGTCAAGGAAGTTACCTTTAATTTACTGTACTTGCATTTTAAGTCTTATGTTGCCAGTTTGGGGTAACTTGATATTGTAACTTGTAAGCTTCCACTTCGAAATTGGGGCTTAGTGAGAATTCCACTTTTTCACGCATAAACTTAACTAAATGGATTCGTTCAATTGAGTTAAACGTTTGATTATGCAAATTTCTGCTGTCAATTAGCGTGCGTGTACTCAATTCATAGCTACAAGCAAGCCGGGATGCAGGTGATGATAGCAGACACCACGCACGCACGACACGACATCATTCATTTAATTTTTGACCCCAAAAGTTCACACGACTCATCTTTATCAATATTCTGACTCTCTGACTTTATAATATTTGACACAGCAAATATGAAAATCACGTGATTTTTTTTACCATACAGCAGATACTAGAGAAAAAACCTTGGAGTAAACTAGAGAAGAAATGCCTATTTACCTCAAACGCTATCATTTGTGACCGACCTAAAACAAGCTATTATTATACCATAGTAACGAATAAAATAGCACTTTTAACGGTCATTTTGATTCCACTGGAAAGACAAAGGTAGCTAAAATGCAAGGCAACAGGTAAAAACATCTGTGGTTTAACTATAATTGTATACCTAATTTTATTCAAAATTATCACATAGCATACTTTTCAATTCTAGTAAATTATGCATTCCTCCATGGGGAAAACCACAGAACAAATCTAAAAATAGAAACAATCAGCGTACAGCATTCTTACTTCTAATACAATACATAGAACGACATTATAATTCTTTCGCCTCGAGGCATCTCCAATT
>JAHZMZ010001638.1:0-11537 GCA_027743805.1 Lepidocyrtoides sp. E14
CGGGAAATTATCTTCTGCATAAACTCGTTCACTATGCTTTCTCCGCAATAAATCCTTATATATAATATTTTAATGTGAAAAAATTGGAAATTCGGATGCCATGCTAAGATACAATTCATTGAACAGATAAATGGAAATCATATGCATAACTGCACATTATGCCAGCCCAAAGAATTCTTACAATGCCCCTAATCCTTCTACCCACTCTAGTATGATTCTGTCACGATTTCCACCATTTTTTCTACAAAACTTATTAATCGCACCAGCCATAACTACTTTATCCTTGAAGTTCCCCTGGCTTACTTAAACGAATACATTATATAATCAATGTCACACTGCACTATTCAAAACAGTAATGTAATTTAAAGTCCCATTTTCTCTTCCCGGACGAAATCGGAACCATGAATGGTTAAATAACTAACACGTACTATATGAGACTCACAAGCTCATGCATATATTTTCAGCAAAATTCGTGTTTCTCATTCCTTATTAATTTAGTTATTGTTATAAAAGCAAATCTCATTCAATTTTCTCATTCTCTATCTACCTTCTCGTTTTTCTTATTCTCGTGCCATCTATTTTCTAAACTCACTCTAGCAGCCCCCACCACCGCTCCGATTACGTAACACATTCAAGTCAGTTTGATTCGTCAACCTCGTCTGTCTGTTACGTTTCGAATTAACTAACTTTTTGGACAGGGAGAAAGTGATAAAAAATTACTACTTCTGCCACTGTGCTTAGTATTCAACAAACACAAAAGCAATTCAATCCATGACTATACCAGAATACCTATTAATAACTTGTTTCTCTCCTCCCAAGTTTCTATTTGACGTATGCTACCTCTCATTTTGCAACTATATTATTGTTCTGCTGTAACAAATGAACCAAAGTGGTAAAATATTAATGAGACTTTCGATTCACTTGGCTCATCCCAGTCACTATAAGTGTATTTACGTATCATTCCGCCAATTATGCTGTTCCATTACGATAAAAGCGTCCGTATTTTTTCTTGTTTGATCAAGCACATTTTTTTCATATATCTCGTCTCATATTTACTGGATGGATTATTCTAGGGCATGACATAGAAAATACCTGTTCTAATAATTCGATTTGAGAGTAAACACTCTAAAAGTGTGATTTATTCCTTGGCTCAATAACTAACTACTATTGAAGGAAATGAATCTTTTCAGTGAAAGAGAAACAACTTTATCCATCTTAAAAAAATACACAATGAACATGAGAAACGTGGTATTTATACCTTCAAAGTTATTTAATTTTGATTTCAAAAACCTTATTGTATTGGATCCTCAAACAGCTAGTGTTACATGCTCTGAACAAAACAGCGATATTTTATTGATGGAAAACGTAGTTGGAATAATATTCAATATATTTGCTTGCATGTTTTCAATTTTCTTTAATATTTTACACCTGCTTGCTCCTTCGCTTTCGTAGATATTTATTGTTAAACTCGCTATTGATAAACACATTCTTGTCAATATAGCCCACCACATGAGACTCATCATTTATTTCTTGTCAGTTTATTAATATCTTTGGAACATAACGAGAGATGAATCTCCTCTTATGAGAAAAGAAGAAAATGCAATAAATTATAACTTGTAGACCGTAGACCAATATGATTTGAATATTTCCCATAAAAATTCGCAACCATCTTTTTTTTTGCAACCGAGTACACTTTCCTGCTTACGTCATCATCTACGCCGGTAGCTCCACTCCCACCAACAAGGGAACAAGTCACATCATACTTATTACTGTTTTTAAAACAAGTCTTATAGACGGGAAAAAGAGATCCATATAATATTTTCCTTTTTGTCATTTCATTTTTTTGCCCCACGTGCTACTCAGAAAATATCGAAACTTTCTTTTTCACTACCTTTCTCTTGCTCGAAAATCTGTTTATTGGTTGTGTCTTCCCTTTGTTTGATTCCATCTTTGATGCAAATTAAGAAGACAGTTTGGAGCAGTGCAAATTTCATCGTTTTTTCTATTCGGTGGTTTCATGCTTGCCTGTTTTAGTATATTAATCAACGACAAAAAAATGCTCTTCATTGAACCTTTTCATTGCCTTTTTAACCGAAATCACGCTGAATGTCAGGCCAAATTAGTAACCTAACATACCAGGAATATCACTGATCTGTAAGGATAGCTTGGTCGGAGAGCGTATACAATTGAAAGAAATGTGTTTTATGACTTTCACGCAGATACACATCTCTCAACTTTCTTTATCATTCGGACAGCCATCATCAGGCTACAGAAGATGTGTGCTTCCTTCCATATAGTTTACCATGCGCATCTAAGTCTATTTGTCATGCCGTAAAATAAACGGCAAGAAATGGAGCGAATAATCTTCAATTTTCAAATAAGAATCCAGTCCACTGCTTTCATTTCAGTTTTTCATGGCCTGTCAAATCCAGGCCAAAATGCTGCAACAGCAGGTCCCCTAATCCCTTCTCCCAGAATTGCACAGCAGTTATTTTGTAACGGTAACACGGTATGTATCCATCCACTTGGTTAAGGGCAAGCAGAAGTCGAGTAACAACACATAAGACAAACCACACAGTACTAGACCATTATTGGTGGACGACTCTTATATATCTCATCTTGCCACTTTTCTTTCTACATCTGTCTCAAGGGAGCACTGGAACATAAGAATGGCAAGATGAAATACGCACGCTGCGCTAGACCAAAAATAAAACTGGAATGTTGCTGGCTCCTGCCCCCTTCCTTAAAGTTTAACCAACACCGCAAAAACAAGTTATTTTTTTTCTGTTAGTATATTGTAAGGGCACAAGCAAAACACTGAATGGTCTCACTTTAGTTTGTTAGTAAGCTAGATTGTATCCGAATTATTTTCGCCCCTTTTTAGATCATCAAGGGAAAAAAAAGTTTTTCCATTCTTTAACTTTTCCTTTTTGTTGGCAACTAACAGAATGTGCTTAGGTATATGCCTATGATTCTATTCTGCACATCTATTATCTTTATTACATTTATAATGCGTCCAGTAGTAAGTTGAAGCAAAAGTATGAATGTATGCATCTTTGGAAGAAAATGGTAGACAACACAAAAGCCATTGTATACCAACATGGAATACGGAAGGACGTGAAAGCACATGGTGTGTGTTACAATACGACTATTTAATCTGCAAGCTTTTATTTCTCAATTTTTCCTTCCTTTTTTCTTTCATTTCCTCCGGTAGCATTTTGAATTTGAGAACAAAAAAAATCTGTTGAAAAAAAGGACATTCAGGTGTCCATTTTGTTAGAGCCTTGGGAATTGCTGCCATGATTTAATGAGCTCCCTATCTCCTTTTTTCCTACTTGCTGAACCGGTGGTGGTGGTGATGGTGTTAAGGTGATGTAATAGAAACTAGAAGAGTGGACACATTTGTATATTTCCACCATGGAACCTTTTCCCCAAGCAGAGCATTACGGTTCAATGCTGTTGTTGTGCATTTCAAAAGAGCTTTTATGTTGGTGGTGATGAGGGTGATGTCATGTCATGTCAAATACACCTGCTCCTAACAGCAAATAAAAGTAGGCACAAAACTATCCACTAACATTACCAACTTTTATACTTTTACTTGACCGAAAAAATAAAAGAATGGCAAACGGAAATGAAAAGAACCCTGGAAAAGGGAACATAAATAGTGTTTTCTTTTTCTGTAAAATAGAAAAAAAAATCTTTGCGGAAGGACGTCAGAAGAAAACGAAAAGATACAGCTGAAGCTGTGAAGTAATGAAATGTTTTTACTTTCAATACCTACACACATACGTATACCTACCTACTCGTATTGAGAAGAAGATAGTGGAAATAAGTAACAGAACACATGTAGAATGAAAATATGAGAGTTATCTGTAAAACTGAGTGGGGAAGACATGCACAGAGGGAAGCAGAGGATTGGATGTTATGTGGTAACAGTGTGGGCTATAAAAATGAGAAAAGGTGTCAGGAGGACAAGAGAAAAAGAGTAAAAAGTGTTGTCACAATCGCAACTGCACTTACACATAAATGTATGTACAGTCATATATTGACATTAGGCGTTATCTTAGCGTTTTTTCCCCTACATACCCGTATTTATAGCCAGTCTCCTGCGAATTTATGAATTCTCATCGCACACTGACCAAACACAGAAAAATGGGGAGTGATGACACCATATCAGATTCGCACCATTATAATAATAAGGAATATATCTACATGTTTAAATGAACTGAATTGACCAATGCATATATTTATGTCATGTTAGTTTTAGAAGTGTGCGCGCATCAGCAAGCAACAACAACCTCGAAACCGGAACTGTAAAACTTTCCCTTTTCTTGCTACTTAGTCAATAAGAACTAGCAAGAAAGCATCAAGCACTGTTTATCATCGTCATCAATACACAAAAAAATCTTTAGCACTCACCAGCAAACTACGTAAGAAAGGTATGTATAAGAGCATTTTCGTCGACTAAAAGCACACACATTCTCACACCTTTTTGCGGAGATAATTGTTTGGATTGGAGTGAAGGATCTAGGTATTTTACCCTGATGCCGTTCCCACATGGAATGGAGCGGTCCAGTTTAGCGGTTTTGTGAAAGATAAAAGTGCCAACTAAGAAAGAAGTATAGAGTGAGAAATAACGTCGCAGTAAAATGGCACACACCGGCTGCGGTAGCCATTACACAGTTTCCGCATTTTGCCATTAAAAGTGGCAGAAGGAGAGAACTGATGATGGTGATGTGATGATACAATAAGATGCAGTATTGTAGATTTTTTTTGGGAATGACAAGAAGAGTAGTTATGCAGATGTGTGTGAACGATATAGTAAAGGCTCGGAGGAGGATGGCAGTGGTCTTATGACCAAACCACAAGTTTTACTGCGGTGGCAATAAACCTGTCTCTAAATTATCCCTGTAAAAGGCCTGATCGTACTTTCTCTTTTGTTGACTTCAGAGAGAGATATGAGGTGTAGGATTTTCAAGAGTAAGAACGTGTGATGGGAATGGGAATATCCAGGTAGGTGAATAAGCAATAAAATATGTATACGAAGTGTGGTGGAAGAAGAGCGAGAAAATAAAATGGTACACGTGCAGAATTATACACAGTGTTTGCAAAAGACTTGATCCAAAGGGAGGAAACGGCATGACACAGATCGAAAGACAATCCTTTCTATTCGATGATGATGATGATGATGAGAGTGGTGTGACGTGATGGGTTTTTTGCTACTTTGGATTTCAACAGTGGCGATTCTTGGAAAAAGCGATTTATGTGGAGGTATATTATTTCTCACCATCATCTTAAAAGTCAACGACTGCTCCTACTACTGCCACTGCAGCTGGTGCTTTATCTAATCCGGAAAGTTTGTACAGTAGCTCCATCGAAAAAAGGAATTCATTGTTTTTTTTTACTTTTCCTTTGTTTCTGAAACGAAAGAGGCTAGAAACACTTTTATCACCTCGTTAATTAATCTGGGAAAAGGAGGGATGCTGAACGTGACGTGAATAAAACGGTTCGAAAAGGATTTCTGCTTTATAGATCGGATGCTACCTTCACATCTTTTCTTCTCCATTCGTTCTCACGCAAAACACGTCTTCCATTAATGGCATGATAAGGTGGCAAATGTAGGAAGGCCAGTTACAATGTTAAGGCAGCGCGAAAAAAAGAAGACTTTACAAAGATGCACAGTGTATTGTTTTGAAGAATATTAATACAAAAAATGGATAGATTCTCTATTAGTGTACTGTTTGCTAACTTTCCGAAGAGAATGTTGTAATTTGGTGATAGAAAATGATTTCTATCAATGTAAAGTATTGTTTTGGAGAATATTAATACAAAAAATGGATAGATTCTCTATTAGTGTACTGTTTGCTAACTTTCCGAAGAGAATGTTGTAATTTGGTGATAGAAAATGATTTCTATCAATGTAATGTTTCTGTCATTATATTGGAAATGGAAGCATTTCACGCATTCATTTCGTTTGGTTGCTTGTATCTTTCTGAATAAAACATGCTTTACTGTACACAGTTATGTATACCACGATTTATGAATCAATCAAGTTGAAAGAATAAATGTCAAATACCGTGCAAAATGAAAAGGTAATGCTCAGTGATCAAGTGGTTGTCACTCAACTTCATGTTCATGATTTTAAAAATTACATGATTTCGATGATGAATTAATTTGACCGATAGGTAATGGCAGTGAATAAAACGTACTCTAATTATTTAATGAAAAATGCTCAATACAAAGTGAAAAAATATATATGTGGGTTATGGTATCATTTCACTTAAATGAAATGTAAGGTAGTGGAGGGTAAACGAATAGAAATATGAAAAACTAGTAAACGAACAGAAATGTGACTCAAATCAACTACAATATATTTCTACATCCATTGTTTGCTAATTGGCTAATTTTCTTTGCTCTGAACATTAAAACCTATTTTTTGCTTGAAATTGTCATTTATAAAATTATAATGGCTGGTATTCGTCCTCGTCCTTGCAGTAAAAAGCAGACAATTTTCATCATCTTGTCCTAACCTAATGTAATACGTATGCATCCACAAAAGCTATAATTTTTTACCTGTTTGTCTGAGCTATCAATACCACTAATAATGATGCGAATATTTGGTTATATCTAGGCATACCTATAATAAAAGTTGCTTTATATCTGACATTGAAATCTAATAAAAATGCAACAAAAAATTGACTGCATTGTGAACAACTGGTTATTATTGGCATTCCGTATGATGAAAAAAATGAACACAAAATTTATTGAGGTTGCTAGTTTGCTAGTGCTAATGGTAAATAAATGCGGATTTACTGTGTAGTAAAAATGAATACCTACATTGATAATGATTCTACCAGACATTTTATTGCTCTTCCGAATGGCGTATGCCTAATTATTAAACAGTATTGGTTCAGTGGTTTGTAATTATTTACATTAATAATTAGCAAAAAAAACATTGTATCATCCTTTCCAGTGTCTTAAATATCTCATTACACGTTTTTAAAAATTCTTGATTGCCTAGCACATTCATAATTTGTACCCATTTCTTAATTTAAAACAGTGCCCAAGTAAAAGACGACAGTGGTGAGCATCTGAAAGGATCTTTCAGACAGGTAATTACTTTTGTAAACATACAATATACAATGTCTGTCTACAGAACATTAATACAAAAAAAAGATGAGAACTAAGCCATGGACATAAATTATCATGCTTCTTTTAAACAAATATTTTGATACATCATGAATTCATGAACAAACTCAGGTGTACAAGAAGGAAACCATTGCTTAATTCTGAATAATAATTTTATTAGTGTCAGTCAGAATTTTATTTTCATTCAAACTGTTCCCAGATTGGTCAAGTAAAAGACGACAGTGGTGAGCATCTGAAAGGATCTTTCAGACAGGTAATTACTTTTGTAAACATACAATATACAATGTCTGTATACACAACATTAATACAAAAAAAGATGAGAACTAAGCCATGGACAAAAATTATCATGCTTCTTTTAAACAAATATTTTGATACATCATGAATTCATGAACAAACTTAGGTGTACAAGAAGGAAACCATTGCTTAATTCTGAATAATAATTTTATTAGTACCAGTCAGAATTTTATTGTCATTCAAACCGTTCCCAGATTGGTCATTCCTGTTAAGCCAAGCTAGGCCAGGGATTGAGATTTTCATATATGTGATGTGTACTTGAACTGGATCGCGTGGATATAGTGTAAATACAATCCTTCTTCCTCAAATTCTCCACTTTTCAAATGAAAAAATATAAAGCTTACAAAGCACTTAAAATAACTCATCAAACCAATCTGTTTACACCCGAGTTTACATAACCAGTGACTATTGACCATTATGAAGTGTATAATATTGATGGAGGTGGTAACAATGCTGAATGGGTTAAAGGTTGGTGCAGTATCTTGTTTTGATATTTCTGTACTATCAGCACCGGCCTTAGCTTACCAAAAAATAAATTATTATAATTTTTCGATTGCCAGATCTCTGACCATATCAAAAGCATTTACACAACATTATATTTTCAATATTTGTGCATTTTACATTGGCTGTCTTTTACTCCCCGTGCACACGATAAGATATTGTCTTTTCATATCTTTTACCTGACACGGCTTATCAAATATCCTGCTTCAAACGAATATTATTAGTTAATACGCTGATTACAGAACAACTTCTTGTATATCAAAACAGTACAAACATTAAATAATAAAGCCCTGCTGCCTTCACACATGTACCTATATGGCTTTTGTGCTATCTGCATTACTCCAAAAATATTGCAGCAGCATCGATTGACTGTTTAATTTAAAATGTTAAATTTTGGTGGTTCTCAACAAAGAAAAGCATTGTACATGAAAGTTCACATGTGTGACCGTTAATAAAAAATATACTTTAAAAAAATTTCATTGTATAAACAGCTTTATGCTGGAAAATAAAAGTGAAAAGTTTATTTTTCCTTATGCACTGAACAGAGCGCACAAAATCCACCTCACTCCATTTAAATTTTTTCTCTCTCATAAATCCGAACAAATTGCTCAAAAATAGAAAAATAGGAGTACAATCAAGTTTTTCATCTAATTAGATATTTTTAATTAAAAAAATATGGATAAGAAAGAAAATGAGCCGGCAACGCCACATTACGAAAACGTAAAGATAACAAAGGACAAACGAGTTTCTCTTTCAGAACCTATTTTTGTTAAAGATGGATTGGAATATGAACCCACAGAAAAGGACGCGTTACGGGGGGATGAGGAAGCATTTCCTCTTCAAACCTTATCTGCCGATTTACAGGAACCAGTACAAGTAGACCCGTTTGAAGGCGATCCTAGCTTGACGGTAGAAGGTCAAGTAATGTTTATGACCAACAGCAAAAGATCCCTGGCAAACGGGGATGCAAAAAGAAGAATTTCTACTGTGAGCAACAAGGCACTTGGATGGAAACGTTACATGGGACTGGTGTACACGTTACTTTCCACAAACATGTTTTCACTGAGCAGCAACGTACTCAAGTTACTCGGTCATGTGAATCCTTTGAATCTTGGATGCTTTGCGTTCCCAATGGGCGCAATTCTTTCACTCCCTTTTATTTGGTACACGCTAAAGGTTGAGAAGAAGTCAGTGACGGAAAACTTATTACCATTAAGTCAAAACAAAAAGGTTGTATTCTTCATGTGGGTAAGTTGAGCAATAAAACTTTATTTTTCAGTATTTCATTTTAGCATCTTTTTGAAAAGTTTAAATTGAACAGCTTTTTTTAAAAAAACTTTACATTTGTTTGTTTGGTAGTTACGTGCCATGCTCAGCGTGCTTATTTCGTATGGACTGATTGCATCCTTTAAATACATTTCTGTGGCAGACACTAGAACAATCTTGGCAGCTTCTGTGATCACAGTAAACTTTTTTGGGTGGATATGTCTCGGGGAAAAATGCGGTGTGGTTCCTATCATTGTTGCGATAATGGCCTTGTGTGGAATAGGAGTTATGACACGTCCTCCAGTTCTCACGGGGGCCAAAGGATTTGACACAAATAATCTGGTACGAAAAACGGAAAAAAATAACCGTCTAGAGCCAAATAAGATAATTAGACTAATTATACTCTCGTTATATGCGGTTTGTGCGAAACATAAAAATAGCCAAGTTTAAATGAATGTATGGTTTTGTTTTTACAAAATTGATCAGATTGGGGTCTCTTTTGCCTTCTCTTGTATGATACTCGCAACAATCATCATTTTATGTATTCGCTTTCTCCAAAATGTTCATCATGGCGTGCTTAATGCATTTTTATACGCATGGGCTTTTCTCTCTACCATACCCTTTGCCATTGGCTTTGGCAAATTGGAGATCCCCGAAAATTCTTGGGATTTAGTTGGCATGATGGGAGTTGGAGTTTTATGGTCACTGGGTAATACGTTTTTGGTACTGGCTTTGCAAGTAGAGGAAGCCGGTGTTGTGGCATTGATCCGAACTAGTGAAGTGATTTTCACTTTTTTCTGGCAAATGATCATTTTGAAGGTGTATCCAGATTTAATAAGGCAAGTTGATTCTTCAGGCCATTTCTTTTTGTATCAGTATATAAAAGGGGTACATATGCATATGGGTAAACGAGAAATTTATTACATTGTTGCATTTAAATTTCAGTTTATTGGGTGCAGTACTAGTGCTGACTGGAGTCATTGTCGTGACACTACGCAAATGGATTGCTTCCCTGGACAAGGACAGTCCTATGAAAAAAAGACTGGCGTTTCTACTTTTATAAATATACCCATTGCAGTAGAACATTTCTGCTGTATTTTCCAAAAACTTCAACCATAATTTTCACTATACTTAAATTTATATTTATATTTTTACCAATACGTGTATATTGAATTGAGATGCGTCAATGCGGTTCTAGGAACAAATAAAATAAGTCAAAAAAATAAAAGTCAACAATTTTAATGAGGTTTGGTTGTGTCATTTTATTAAAATATTTACATTTCACCGGTTAACAGAATTTTCGATACAAAATAGGAACAATGCATGCAGTAACGATAAGTTAATGCACACGATTTTAAAGCTTTTTTTAAACAGGTAACCACTCAAGGTTTAAGCACATCCAGAAGGATCACCAGCGCCAGCCAAACCGAAAGCTGCTCTGACCTTTCCGTACATTTGGAATCTCTTTTGAGCAGCAGGATGTCCTGGAGAAGAACACTCGAGACCGCCATTAATCGCCTTAGTAGAAGCTCCAAACTGTCCCTGTTGAACTCCAGCTTGGTCATGAACACGAGCTGCCCAGAACCAGAAAGCAGTTCTCCAAGCAATGGAATCATCCCTGGCCACAGAGTCGGCATCAGTGACTAAACGCTGATCACCAAAAATTGCAGCGGACGCATCACGGTAATTGTAGCACCAGGTAAGTTGAATGTAGCCTCTGCCGTAGTAGTACTGCCCGTCAGCATCACAGCCTGGAGTACGATAAGAGCTTGGACAATTGGTGTGCTCGCAAGCATATTCTCTCTTGGCGCGGAGACCATCAGATTCATGGAGCAGTTGAGCAAGACACATGGCAGCTTCTTGAAGAGATGAAATACGTCCTTGGTTGCGAGCAAAGTTGTTAAAGTTATTGTACTGTTCTTGACTTGGGGCTGGGTAGCCATTGCTGGTAACAGCGTTTCTAAACTGATCAAAGTTTACGAAACCTTTAAAAACAAAATAAAATCATTTAATTCGCTTTTGGCATTTCTCGACTAACAAATCTGCAATGGTTCTGAAAATGCTTCGAAATTTTACCTTCTCCTTCACCCCCGCCACCGCCGCCGCCCCCACCACCACCACTTCCAGCACAACAGTTATACTTGTTTCCTTCCACTCCACGATTATCCCAACATCTTTCTCTGCCTTTCTCCTCTCGATCGTACTGTGCGCATCCAGTAACGCCCCAGTCGTTTGGCTGACATCCTGTCCACCAGCAGTCTTGAGCAATGGATGTGCCCACAGCAAGTGCTAAAATGAGTAAAAGTTTTGCCATTTTTTTACTAATG